>BHEV01008869.1:0-60398 GCA_004319985.1 Emydocephalus ijimae | reverse complement strand
CCATGTGTCACAAATGGTATATGGTCTCCTGCTTGGGCAGGGGGTTGGACTAGATGACCTAGAAGGTCCCTTCCAACTCTGATTATCTGTTTATCTGTTAATTGTGCTTTTCATGCAGCCAACTAACTTATCGTTGTTGAAATTGTGTTTTTACTAGCCAAATTGGATTAGTTACTGTGATTGCAGTAAAACCTGCCACTCCTGCTGAGGTCATATGTACTTGAGTAGAATTTGGCTCAAATATGTTATTCATACTTTCTTTGGACTTAAGTTGCAAAATATAGCACTCTGGATGGAGCCACACCTACCAAGTTAGGACCTAGTCCTCTGAAAAATGACTGGGAACCTTATTTTGTAAGCTCATCTTAAAATAATGGAAAGCCCGTGGAGAAACTCAAAAACACTTGCACCAATCACAGTATTGAGCTGAACAATTAGACCAATACTCAAATACAGTTCATCAGTCTGGAACCCACATTACGTATCTGATAGTAGCACAGTTGAGAAAGTCCAGAAATATTTCACAAGAAGAGTTCTCTACTCCTCTACTCGTTGTAGAATACCTTATGCCACCAGACTTGAAATTCTAGACTTAGAAAACCTTGAATTATGCCATCTTAGGTCTGATCTAAGTATGGTATATAAAAACATACATTGCAATGACTTATCTGTCAATGAATACTTCAGCTATATATATAACAGCACAAGAGCAGACAATAGATACAAACTCAGGGTTAACTTCACCAAACTTGATTGTAGGAAATACGACTTCAGCAACAGAGTGGTCAATATTTGGAATACTCTACCTGACTCTGTGGTTTCTTCCCCACACCCCAACAACTTTAACCTTAAACTGTCTACTATTGACCTCACACCCCTTTCCTAAGAGGTCTGTAGGGGGCGTGCATAAGCACACCAACGTGCCTACCTTCCCTGTCCTATTGTTTCTTTTATTTTTCTTATATGTACCCATTTCATGTATTCATAATTATGTACATACTTATGCCTATTATCTTGTTAGAGATTGACAAATCAAATAAATAAAATAAAATAAAATAAAAAAATTCAGAAACATAGAGAGTAATAGATGATAATTGTAATTGTGTTTACAGAACTTCTAGTGGACATGTCAAGATTGCAGCTACCATACCTCCACATCCTCCAGCAAATAAATGGATCACAGTATCTTTTCAGCTCATTCTCTCTCATTCTTTTCTCTGGTGGGAGGAAGGGAAGGAGGGGGTAAGGAAGGGTAGGAGATGGTATTGGGTGCTTCCTTCCTCTATCTATTCCAGGGGTGTCCAACCTTGGCAACTTTAAGACTTGTGGACTTCAACTCCTGGCTGAGGAATTCTGGGAGTTGAAGTCCACAAGTCTTAAAGTTGCCAAGGTTGGACACCCCTGATCTATTCCTTTGTCTCTGTTATTGAAATAACAGCAAATCCTAAAGCCTAAATCACCTTGTTTTGAAGCCATTGCAACTTTCCAGTCAGAAGGCATTGGAGCTGAAGTATCATTTTTTTCTTCCTTTTTATTGATTTTTGGGGGGTGGGGTGGGGTGAGATGGGAGAGGAAAGAGAACTAGAAATGCTTCTTTACTTTGGAATGCTGAGCACTTGGTCACTTTTAAGGGAGCCAAAACAAATCTTCATGTTGTAATAACTACCTCTTAAGTGAATTAACCTTGTTTTCCCCCTGGGCTCATGTTAAAGGAAGAGAAATTATTTCCTATTACCTGGCAGAATTATGACACTTGACTTGTAGTGTGCAAAATTTCATATTGGCTTTGGGGAGGCAGGAGTAGACAGAAGCTTATTTTCAGAGAATAGCAAGCAAGTGTTTTGCACTTTAACCTTCTTAAGTAGAATAACATGCTGGAAATATATGAAATGAATGCAGGATTCCCTGTGGGCACAATCTGTAGAATCACTTCACAGTGCAATTATATTTATGAAAACAAATCTCTAAAATTCTTATGTAATTTAGTTGCAGTTCAGGACACAACATCAGCTGAAAAGTGGAGACAGTCATTATTAATTTAATCAACAGCCTCAAAGATATTGCAAATATGAATGACTTTGGCCTTACAGGTGTAATGTGAAGCGTGTATGAAATTCTGAGCACTGCTCTCTTTGAAACTTAGGAGGCAAGTGATCAATTTTTTACAGGGCTAATTAAAATTTAAGATTAAAATACAAGATCAAAAGAATTCTCTGCTGTCGATGTTTTAAAAAGAAGCCTCTTGGAAGAAACTTGGTGTCATGTCTTTCTCCCCTGGAGACCTAACTTAGAACTACTGCCTACACAGGAATATATCTCCCTGGTTTGTTTTGTGTTTGAAGTTGAACTTACTAGTGTCTATTTACTTCTTTGTGGATTGTCATCCTGAAACCATCTTTTACTGAAAAGAAATCAATCCAGCTTCTTTGAAAGGTCCATATTCAACAACTGAACCTTGAGACAAGACACAACCCATGCTGTTATAATTGCATAACAAGCTTGAAAGATTTTATCCTTTGTCAAAAACTTATACAGCTTATTCCTGACAACTTTAGACAATGTATAGAAACTTGCATTGGGGTTTGCCCTAAAAACATCACTCAGTTACTAACAGTTGTTAATTCTATGCCCTATAACATTGCCAAGGGAATGTTCACAAGACACTTAAGAAGCAATATAAAATGAAGAGAACAAGGCATATAGATTGTTTTGCATCTGGTTCTTAGGCTTTAATGTTTTTTAGATCATTCTTTGTTTATATGGCATGCCTATATCACACAGGTATGTTTGGCACTATTCAAACATAAGGGAGATTAATATTAGAACAGGAAAAGACTTCAGGAAGTAATTGAACCTACCACACAAAATTGATTGCAGGCATCCATTTTAAAAAACCCAGTTAGATATAATGTTGTCAAGACATAGAGTTGCTTTTACAATTAATCAACAGTGCCCCAATCAATGTATTATAGTTATAATTTATCAGAGATTATTATAGGCTAAACACCATAATGTTATTAAGTATTTTAATAGCAACTTATTGAAGCTATCTCATTAAGATGATAACATATTAAAATCTTTAAGAGCTTAACAAAAATTTCAAGAATGAAAAGTTAACTAAATGGTGAGGAAACATGGAAAAAATTTCAAATAGTGCAGATTATATTTCAACATTGCAAGAAATCTTTATCTTGCAACATCAGTAGTTGAAGAACAGTAGTTGAAAATGAGTCATAAGATAATGTGTACTAATTTCCAAAAGTTAGGAAATGATCTGCCAATGGGCAAAGGAGCATATGGTGTAATTCCTAAGACTACTATTTCAGGTCACTGTAGCCAAACATATCTAAATATTTTGTGTCCATTCTAAGACAGAATGGAATCTAATTCTCCAATCCAATCATCTGACAGTTCACAAATAATGTTAGGATATTCTGTTTTAAGTTAACTCCTTAGAGAGGTCTGTAAAACACTATGATGTGGTATATAAGCTTAAGTGCTATTGCTATTGTTGTGCCATAATGCAAAGGAACATCTGCTTTTCAGTTTGAAAACAGAGATATTTCCCCTTTTTCTTCCTATCACGCTATGTGAACAATTTCTGCTCTTTCATCAATGGGCAGCAAATTTCTAACACAAAAGACTTGCTCCTTTCTCAATGATGAAATTGATCATGAAAAATACACCCCAGTTTTGTTCATCATTAATGGCACTTTGGATTTATAAACTATTGTAAACTAGCAAATGATGTATCTACCATTCAAGATTTGTTCCTAAGAAAGCAAATGGTTATTTGTTTTACCACCAAAAACATCGTGGCAATCCCTGAAGCCATATATACATGGATTAAAACTATTTTCTCCTGGATATGTTATTAATATTCTAAGGCAGTCAATATCCTGGTCTTGTACGTGACATAACAATGAAAAATCTAATAATATTTGCTGATCAAGTTAACAGAGCATGCCTTATTAGAGTACTGATTAAGAGGGCATTGGTACTTGGAATTATATTCATTTCATGGTGTTTACATAAAACTTCACAGCTTCAACTAATAAATCCACTGAGCATTAACAAAAGACCTTCAGTTTGCTGAAATGGCCATAAGTGAGTTTCTGGGGAATGGAGATCAATAAGAAGCTGTTCAGGAAACAATACTTCTTTAGAAAGCAAATATTATCAGATAATGGATAAGTGACATAGATGAATTATAGATAGATGATAGATAGATAGATAGATAGATAGATAGATAGATAGATAGATAGATAGATAGATAGGCAGGCAGACAAGACAGATACTTTTGTCTATCATTGAAATACAGCTGATTAACTTTTAAGGCAACTTTTATCTGACTCAGAATTAAAAGAAATTGAGCCTCCTCCAATATCTTAGCAATCAAGTCAGAACAACCTAAAAGCAAGAAAAATAGCTTAAATATTCTACAAAAAAGAAAATACTTTGCATATCATGACATTCCTAGCACTCTTCCTCAATAATGAGTCTGTCTAAAGTAACTTCCTTTTCCGGTTTCAACCTTCTTTCTTCCTGGTTTATGCTTCCATGTTTTTCAGCTAATAGTTGACAGCTTCTTAAACTCCATAAGGGATGATTATTGCCCTCACTTTAAAATTGGGCTTGGACCATTTATTCTGGCTTTATTGCTGAACTGTCCATACTGTTTTTCTTTTTGCGTTCGGGCAAAACTTTACCAGAGTTCTTGAACCTCCAACAAGTGGCTAACAGTTGTATTGGATAGTAATACAATGCATGAAATACATGCATTTATAATACAATGCATTTATAGGAAGCAGTAATACAATGCATTTATAGGAAGCAAACTTCCTATAAAGAAAACAAATAAGATGTACTCTCTAACTATGAATTTAGAGAATGCTATGCTGGACAATTTTTTTTTATCCTCTGACTTCATTGTTAAATTCTCTCCCAAAATAACAAAATTCAATCTTTTGCCACTGCAAATTAAAAAAAAAAAAGTTGTCCTAGTCCTCCAATGAAAAGTTCCTAGTGCTTTAGCCAGTAATTGTTGGAAGCAGACTAGTAGATGTTTTTGAACTTTGACCTAATTCAAAATTGTTTATCTTTGTTGTTAAATGGGCACACAGAAGGAAGAGGCAGAACCATAGGACTGTAGGAAAATTGTTTATTTTAAGGTTCAGAAAAAAAGCGGCTAGCTGCAATAGCCACTGATGGAGCTTCATTATTCCTGCCAGTGGCTGGACCAATGAGTGGAGTCTGACATCAGACCACACTTTGCATACTACGTACATGCATATTAATGAGTCATCATTGAATATTTAACACTTATACAAATTTGTTTAATCAATAAGTAAATATTACTACCTGCCCCATCCTAATATGCCATTTGTAAACTGCCGGGAGTCACTCCCTACAGAGCTTTTATACTTCTGAAGGCAGGCTGAGAAGAAAGTAGGCATCCTAGCTGGCTCATCTACTTTTGGAAGCATAGACGAGAAGGTTAGACCATGCTTGAGGAAGCTTGAGCTAGTGTCCCTAACTGCTCACTTTCCACCTTCCCTTACCTAGACAAGAGAGGCAAAATGTTGTTGTTGTGGTGGTGGTGGTTTAGCTTTGTATGTGGACTTTCCTTCAAAAGTGCAAGATGGTGTAGAGATTTCCCTTTTATCCTACAAGAAGTGATTTAGATTAAACTAGATTAAACTAAGATTCATCCAGAATCATTCAATGAATTTCTATGGCCAAGGATAGGGATCAGCAACCCGCGGCTCTGGAGCCACATGTGGCTCTTTTATCCCTCTGCTGCAGCTTCCTGTCGCCAGTCAGTTAAAAGGAAAAAAAAAGATGCTGTGCTAGGAGGAGACTATATGGTGAGGAACCAGACTTCTGGTCAGCTCCAGAATTGAATAGGACCTTCTGGTTAGGACCTTTGTGGCTCTTTGAGTGTTTAAGTTGCTGACCCTTGGCCTGGGATGACTAAAGATAGGATTCACAGTCCTACTCTAACCCTTTAGCACCCTTACAATGACTTTACATTTGATCACCTTATTTTCCCTCCGAAAGTACATTGTAGGGATGCTTCTTGTCATGAAATTCTCCATGTTGTAAGACATAAAGAAGAAATGATGAGTTAGCCTCCTTTCTTTCTTTTTTTTTCAGGGTTGGGGAGCAAATATTTTTTGTGTTGATCTTAGATTGCTCAGTTGGCCCACCATGTGCTTATTTATCCTCTACTTTTGATCAATGCAAAAGAAAAAGCTGAACTTAGCAGAGGTAGGCTCCACCTAGTAGATCAGACCAGGATATCACCTCCATAGGAAGGTAAAAATTACTTTTATTGAGATTGGTGCTAATAACAGAATCTTGTAAGAATCCGATTGTGCTGTACCTCTTTTTCTCTCATATTCTTCCTATGGTGAATGAGGGAACATCTGTTTGAGCTGCTACCAATTTTTACCCCATTCTGGGCTTTAAAATGCTTCATGCCTTTTGCCCAGGTAACAGTTTTTGCATAATTCTATCAAGGTCAAGTTCCTTAGTCTCTACATGGATAAGTAAGAAGTATTGGGAAGGAGGCAAAGTTAAAAAAAACTTGACAACTATTTGTCTGAAATGATATAGGGTTTCCTGCTTGGGCAGGAAGTTGGAAGCTTCAAGGTCTCATCTAACTCTGTTATTATGTTATATATTGTTATATTCTGCCTGATCATGCTTCCTCTTTCTTGACAAGGGTGGAGAAGGAGAGAAGCAATGCGAAAAACCTGACTAACCCTCTGTCATCAGTGCTTACACTCTTTAAAAGGTGAAACATCGATACAATCTGAAGAGAAGCCAGAGTATAGCCACACCCTGACATTACTTCATGTAACGAACTACCACAGTATGCAGCGATAGCAAGAGAAGACGAAAAAGGGACTATTCTTTTCAGAGTTAATTTCCTACACTTTTACTTTGCTCAGCAAAGAAGCATGAACAAGTAAAATAACTCCTTGCACTTTTCCTTTTAACATTATGTGGGTCCATTTTTAAGTCAGATTGGTCAAAGAGGCATCTTGTCTCCACTGTTTATGCTCCTTCCCTCTCACCAGAGTGTCAGAGGAAGAAACATAGAAAGTAGGCTTTCCAGGATATGAAGGAAGGCCTTAAAATATTTCTATTTATTGCTCAGTTTCCTTTCCTCAGCAATACATTGCTCTTTTTCATCCAAAAAAGTGGAAATTTTTGTGAAATATGAATTTGGCACCAGTTGTAATTAGGCCCCAAATGGCTAATGTGATTGTACTTTAACTGACAGATATGGCATAATCCACTCCCATGTTTCATGAGAATTAAAGGATAAAGGGCAGTATTTGTTAAGTTCTGCACATGGATGCAAGGAATGGAGACGAGGCAGTGAACAGTGAACTTCAACTCTTTATTAATCATTCTGAACAGAGCTAAAACACGAGGGCAGCAGCAGCCCTTTTATAGGGCAAGCTGCTGACCTATTAGCCAATGAGAAACATGGAAATGTTAAACCCTTGAACCAATGAGAGTGGCTCGTCAACAGCCAATCAGATTCCCCAGAACGGACCAATCCGATATCGCTATTATTGGCCAATCAGAAGTGCAGGATTAGAACTCTGCTTTTTCTTAAGGTTTGTTAAAACTTTATTTAAGCGCTTTTATTAGCTCATAACACCCCTCCCCCCCCGGGTTCCATTTGAGGGGTGCGGTGACATAATCCCAAAGATATGTAGGTTGTTTTAACTGTATATTGGATTTACGCTGTCCCACCGGTTCCTGTCTGTAGTCCGGTTTCAGCAGGACGTTTTTGGACATATCTGGTACAGGCGGTTCCGCATCCTCACTGGACGACTCGGTGCCGCTAATTCTGTCGTTGTTGTTGTCCTCCGATCTTAGCGGGCTAGCCTCCGTTGAGGTATTCCTCTGTGGCGAGGAGAGTACCCTCCCTGATTCTTCTTCATTTATCATGCCCGATTGCTGACTTCCTTCGCTTCTGCTTTCCACCATCTCGAATTCGGTTTCTTCGACATCCCCTCCCCCCTCAGTTTGGGAGTCACAGGAGTCGCGGGAACTGGGTTGTAGCCAAGAGTGAAGCTTATCTATATGGCGTTTCCATATTTTTCCGTTGCATGTTTGCACACGGTACGATCTGGGCTCGGTGGTTTGAATTACGGTTGCTTCGACTCATAATGGTTCGCCAGAGAGGTTTTTGGCGAAAACTAAGTCACCTGCCTTGAACTCGCAGCATTTTCTGGTAGATCCACAGGGTTTCTCTGGCTCATAGGATGGGTGGAACCGGTCGAGGTGGGAACGGAGCTTGCGTCCCATCAACAGTTCAGCTGGGGTCTTGTTGGTGACACTGTGCAGAGTGATGTGTTGGAGTAGGAGTATTCTGTTTATTTTGTTGTCAATGTACCCATAGTCCATCTTGTGGAGAGTTTGTACCATGCGCTCGGCCCTGCCATTGGCCGCAGGGTGACTTGGGGAAGTTAGCGCATGGCGGATACCCCGGTCCCCTAAGTATTGTTCAAATGCCAGGGTGGTGAACTGGGGTCCGTTGTCAGAGACCAGAACATCTGGCAGCCCATGCATTGCGAATAGCCTGTTCAATTTTCGGATGATGGACTTGGTTGTAGTATTCTTCATTTCGTGGATCTTGAGCCAGTTGGAATAGGCATCCACTGTTAGGAGGAACATATGTCCTTTAGTAGGTCACACAAAGTTAATGTGGATGCGGGACCACGGCCCCCAGGGGCTTTCCCATTCTGTTGGAGTTGCTCTAGGTGGGGCACTGCTGACTTCTTGGCACTTTAGACAAGTCTTTACCCAGGGTGCGATCTGTTTGTCGATGCCCGGCCACCACGCGTAGCTTCGTGTGAGCATTTTCATACGCACGATGCCGGGGTGATCGTCATGCAATGTTTTCAATACTGCTCATTGTAACCGCTCTGGGACGACGACTCTATCTCCCCATAGGATTCAGCCTTTTGCGAAAAAAGTTCTGTTTGCCAGTTTCTGAAAGGGATGAAGTCGTCAGGGGTTTGTTCTATTGGCCATCCTCGTTCGACCCAGCTAAGAACTCGTGCCAAGACAGGATCTCGTTTTGTTTTGATTGCAATGTCTCTGGCTGTTAGCGGTGGTGAATGTAGCGTTTCAATCTGGAGTGTCGTAAGGGTTGGAGCTGGGTCGTCGACGGTTTCCCAAAGTGGGGCACGGCTCAATGCATCAGCGTGGGGAATGGCTTTCCCCGGGTGGTGTTGTAATTTATAGTTGTACGCAGCAAAAAACTCTGACCAGTGAGTCATTCTAGGTGACAATATGTAGGGGGTTNAATAGTAAAAACTCGTCCATACACATATTCATGAAACCATTTCACAGCAGATACAACAGCAAGAGCCTCTTTGTCGATCTGGCAAGAGTCACGTTCAGCCTTTGATAAGGTCCTTGAAAAATAGGCAATAGGGGCCTCACTACCATTTGGTAACACATGACTCAAAATGGCTCCTACTCCAAACGGTGACATGTCACATGTAATTGTGAAAGGCAGAGTCTCGTTATTCTGCATTAAAACAGCATCTGAGGTTAGAAGGTTTTTCACTTGTCAGAATGCATGCTCCTCTCGGTGTCCCCAGACCCAGGTTGCTTTTTTGTGGAGAAGTCTATGTAGGGGCTCAGCTCCAATCGCTTTCTGGGGCAAGAAGATGTTGTAAAAGTTAATGAGCCCCAGGAAAGCTTGGAGATCAGTCCTATTTCTGGGTCTTGGGGCGTTTTTGATTGCCCTTAGTTTGCTATTAGTGGGGTGAATGCCTTGTTTATCGATTAGGTACCCCAGGAACTCTACTTTATCTGTACACAGTTGACATTTATTTTTTTTAACCTTAAGGCCAGAGTCTTTAAATTTTTGGAGAACCATTTTAAGATGCTTTTCTGGTATTTCTCTATTTGGGGCAGCAATTAAAATGTCATCAAAGTATGGCACGATCCCCTTGATCCCTTGTAATAGTCTCTCCATCAGACTTTGAAAAATCCCTGGGGCTATGCTCACTCCTAATTGGAGTAGGTTGCACTTAAAGGCACCTCGGTGCATAACGATCGTCTGTGCCTCTGCGGTTTTTTTATCGACAGGCAGTTGTTGGTACGCCTGTGCTAAATCCAATTTAGCGAAGACTTTTCCGCCCCCCAGGGAATGGAGAAGGTGTTGAACTACCGGCACCAGGTAAGCGTTCTGTTGAAGGGCGTGATTAAGGGTGGCCTGGTAGTCCCCACAAATCCTTAACGATCCATTGGGTTTGATGGGTGTTAGAATTGGGGTGTCCCAACGAGTGTGGTCAGTTGGTTCTAAAACACCCTGGGCTATTAATTTATCAAGCTGCTCCTCAATTTTTGGTTTAAGGGCAAAAGGTACCCGATGAGGCTTAAGGCGGATAGGGGCTACTTCAGGTTTAAGGGTAAATGATATTGGGGTCCCCTTGTACTCTCCTAGTTTGTCTGCAAAGATGTCCTGGAATTCCTGGACGATGGCCTCCTCCCAGTCATCGCTTCTGGTTTGGTGAATGCTGGCTACCTCAATCCTGAGTGCGGCGAACCATTGAAGGGCTAACAAGCTAGGCTGGTCACTGTCGACGACTGTCAGTGGTAATGATGCAGTACGATTTTTGAATGATACTTGGACTTGGCTGGATCCAACAACTGGAATTTGGTTCCCTTGATATTCTTTGAGTATGATTCTTTGGGCTCTGAGGTCTTGACGCCGGACGGCAGGGATTAATTGTTTTAGGGTTTTCCAGGAAACCATCAAGAGGGACGATCCTGAATCAACTTCCATCACATAAGGCTGGTTTTCGATGGCGACCTTCACTCGGATCTTCTTTGCATCTCGCGATGAGGCATGACCGATTGTAATGGTTTGGTGTGGCTCTTCTTGTCTCGTTGAGACATGTTTTATTTCTGTAGGAGTGGTTGTTCCATTGCTGGTTCAAATATTCCCGACTCACAGGGCGATTCCCTGTGGTCTGGCGGTAGTTGTTTCCCCTCTGAAGTGGTCTGGATCCTTGCTTGCTTCTACAGACCTTCCCGATGTGGCCTCTTTTCCCACAGAAATGGCAGAGCTTGTCGAGGAATTTGCAGTCTGATCGTGGGTGGTTTGCCCCACAACCCACGCATTGGTGCGGTAGTCTTTGATTCCGCTGATGGCGTTGATCACATTCAGACCGGAGCCGGTTGACCTCCTTCTCATCACTTTCTGATGGCGATTCGAGGTCCTTGTGGTGGGTCGCTGTTGTGTGCCTCTCTAGGCAAGGTGAGGTATCGCTGGCGAGTTGATGGAGCGGTGCATTGGTGCGTCACATTTAGGCGGCCGACTTCCTGGTTGCTTCTGCTGCAGTAGCGTCCTTGATGACATCAGCAAGGTCGATGTCCCCTTTGGCCATGATCTTACTCTGCGTCGTGTGGTCTTCTAATCCCAGAATTATTCGGTCTCTCAGAGCTTCTTCGAGGTCTGTAAACCCACAGAGGCTTCCCAGGTTCCGGAGATCCGCAATGAAATCTGCAACGCTCTCTCCTTTCCGCTGATCCCTCTGGTAAAATTCTTATCTTTGGACAAGCGTTGGTACGGCGGGTGCATAGTGGGCTCATAGAAGGGGTGCAAGGACGTCCCAGTCCATGGTTTTCACCTCAGCCGGTTTCGCTAGTGCCTTGGCCATCTTAAAGATGGCAGGCCCGCAATGGGTCAGGAATACAGCTCGCTTTTTTCCCGTAGTGGCATCCTTCATGTTGTTGATTTCCAGAAACATCTGGAACCAGTCTATGTACGAGTCCCAGTCTTCTTGTGCCGGTCAAATGGAGCGGGTTGTATGGTGCCGCCGGACATGGTTCCCGTTGTCGATGCGCCTTCAGCCACGTGCTCTGTTTGGTGCTCTGTAGTGTTAAGTCAGCTCTGATGTCTCCACATCCCACCTTCGTCGCCAGTGTTAAGTTCTGCGCATGGGCGCAAGGAATGGAGACAAGGCAGTGAACAGTGAACTTCAACTCTTTATTAATCATTCTGAACAGAGCTAAAACCCTAGGGCAGCAGCAGCCCTTTTACAGGGCAGGCTGCTGACCTATTCGCCAATGAGAAACATGGAAGTGTTAAACCCTTGAACCAATGAGAGTGGCTCATTAACAGCCAATCAGATTCCCCAGAATGGACCAATCCGATATCGCTATTATCAGCCAATCAGAAGTGTAGGAATAGAACCCTGCTTTTTCTTAAGGTTTGTTAAAACTTTATTTAAGCGCTTTTATTAGTTCATAACAGTATTAGAATTTCAGTAACTGCTGTGTTAGTCAAAATGGTGAGCAAAAATCACAGCATGATATCTTCAGCTAAACTCATTAATAGGAGCCATTGGAGTACAGAAAAAGAGACCAGACTGTCCATTTCTCAGATATATGTCTCACTGAAGCCAGACAGATGAACAGGCAGGTTAGAAATATAATTTTATTTGATAATAGAGCAGGGCAAAAGAGCAGGATCAAATAAGGAACATGAAATAGTCTAGAAAGGGAATGAAATTATTTTATCTTTAAAACCAAGCAAACAGAGAACAGTACTGATTGCACACTATCAATGAATTTTCAGCATAAAACAAGGAGGAGATCAGTACGATGTACTGTTGGCATGCTTCCCTTCACTCTTTTTGGTCTATTATAGTTTTGCATTGGGCCTATCAACCATTCTCTGTCTCTCTCTTTAAGATAATTAACTCTGAGATAATTTCAAACTCTCTCTCATTAACGATAATAGCAGTAGTCTCACGGGTGCCAATAATGCTTCCCTATCTAATTCTTTTATACCACTATTGTGGTAGCACTCATGCTTTCTAGTACATATTTTCCATTTTCATATCTTTCCTTTTCTATCCTTCTCCTTTCTTCTCTTTTTGCTTTTTCTTTACTCTCTCTCTCCCTCCCCCCCCTCTCCCTTCCCTACTCTCTCCATTTCCCACTTGGTGTTTAAATATGTTCTACAGACATCCAACCATTGTTGTGTCAATATAATGTCAAGAGGACAAAACTTAATAATGGTTGGGATGTATTATAAATTATTGCTACAGAGATACTGTAACTTCTGGTTCAATTGCCCTTCTCTTTTTCTTAGGCACTGATTATTCTTGGAATAATCAGAAGGAAGATACAGACAGAACATACTAATAAAATTATATTTAGTGTAGAACCCCAGTTGAATCCCATTGATTTAAATGTGTCTGCTCAAAATGTGGCTAAATCAATAATTTTACAATAATAATTACTGGTAGCTAGATATATGCTTAGCAGGAGTTATTCTTCCCCAGGTTAATTCTGATCTGTATCAGAGAAGCCCTATTGGAAAGGGAATCGCCTGTGTTAATCTGCACTAGCTTTCCATCCCATTAGTATTATATTTGACTCATGAATAAAGCATACAGCACATTCCCCAACCTTTCCTCCTTAGTGTTTTTAATTTATTTTAGACTGCTTGATCATTCTTTTGGGTAATTGTGGGCTCAATGCACTAGGAATAAAATGTGTGGATTTCAAATCTTGGCACTGAAATGATTTCAAAATGAGTCTAAGTTGAGAGTTGCAGAAACATAATCTCTTTATATTCATGGTCGCAAATGAGCCTGGGACAAATGTTCTGACTTTGAATGTCATGGAGACGCATGTTGCAGACATCGTTTTAAAATTCTCTTTTCTAATTCAGGCTCAGGATTATGTGGAAATGTTTGTATGAACAATCAAACAATTATTTCATTTTAAATTATCATTTCTGCATAGCCCTCTGAATTTCCAGAAAATGGTATAAGAAAACAAGCAAGTAGATTAGCAAACAAATGTGGCAGGAACTGAAATTCATGATTGCAAAATTATAGATCGTAAAACCATGTGGTTTTTCTTATATCTCCTATTCCCTCACACTTAAAATGTGATGTATTGATGTACCTTAAACTAATTTATTGAGCACAACAGACACATGCTGCATATAAGGCACATGCCTACTGAGAAGCAATTACCTTTCAAAGAAATACTATCACCATGGTGCCTCACAGAGAGACACAAAGAAACTCTGATGTAGAGTCTCTCTTTTCAGAATCCTGAGATAGTCTGAGTGCACCAAATTGCAGTTCTTTTTATTAAGATCATATTCCAAACTACTATGAAATATGGCAGTATCTTACCTCAATAGATTTAGTCCTGAGCTGAGACAGAAGAAATTTAGATGGATCTTTTCAAGAGCTTTCTTTTTGTATGAAATGAAGCAAAATATTAAGAGAAATTTGTTCAATATGCTAGAAGCATATCGAGACATCATCCCAAAATTTAATTGTGACTGGGTAACATATGGGCTCATTCAAATGAAATTGGATTAGGATGAGGCAAGTTCCTTATTCAGCCATGAAGAATACTTTGACCCAATCATCTTTGTTCTGGTTGACTAATTTCACAGGTTCATTGTGCTGAAAGAAAGAAAATTGGTCTATTGTATTCTGAGCTTTTTTAAGGGTGGGAAAGATGGAGAAGAGAGGGAGGATACTTCTTTTGATTCTGGAACCACATATATAGACCATATACCATAATATGATATATTACACAGCATCCCCCAATAATTTGATATAGTTTATATGACCAGTAATTGAAATTTCTCAGGGAAGTAGTTGTGTAAGTTGAGTTGGTGGGAAAAGAATATAACACTATAGAGAAATATAAGGTACTTTATTCTTAGTTGTATTTTATAGCACAAAAATAACTATTCTAAATCCAATCTGAACAAATGTAGAATTAGGTCAACTCAACCATGCAGGACATATTTTTTATTCCTTATTTCCTTTTTTGCTTTGGCACCTGATTTAGCAAAAAGGCAATTGGGCTTTTGAAGTAGGAACATAAAACATGTCTGTTTTCTGAAGGTGCCCTAGTTTTTTTTTTTACCCATTCTAAAAGAATACTTGTGTAACCAATTACATGAAAGTCTCATTGTGTTCCAATTTCACTTCAAGCAGCAGTCTAATTAGCTTTCCTGTATCTATCCAATGACCTACAGGATGCTGAAAGTTTTCTTCAAATATATAAATTTGAAACCTGGATTTTGATCTGCATGCCTACATTACTAGAGATATTCACAAGACATAATTATTGTCAGTTTCTGAAGAAGGGCAAAAGTGTTTATAGATCAGGATATGCAGCAATTAAAAAGGAAAAAAAAAGAAAACCTTGATATATGTGGTGTCACAATGTAAACTTATTTAACTATGACTAATACACAACATCTTATCATAGGGATATCGTTAGTTAATGTATGAAACTTGAATATCCCTTCCTCATACTTTGAAAGGGCCCTTTCTACATGACCCAGAAACATTTAAAATGTATCCTTTGTTTCATTGTAGCTAGCAGTTAAGAAAGATACCATGGCTGGCACAATCAAAAAAATTTTCTCATACATTGTCCACCAAGATAATGAAAGTGTCAATGCCCTAAATCAGATAGCCTGGATCTAAGTACATTCACATAGCCTGGATCTAAGTACATACCCAATATTGCAGCCGAGAAACTGGTGTTAATGAGCAAATATATTATTGTCTTGTCTGGGAAGTTGTCCTGCCTTGGGCAGGGGATTGGACTAGAAGACCTCCAAAGTTCTTTCTAGCCCTATGAATCTATGTTACTATATCTCTTTCACATCCTATAAGTCTCCAGGCATGAGAAGTTTAAAAGGACACACCTGCCTTTCATACTACCCTACACACATCCAGAACCTGGTCAAGAAAAGAAAACGAGATATTTCACAAAGAGGGGAAAATGTTAAGAATGTATATTTGTGCTTGGGAATTCAAACTTATGAAATTGCTCGAAGGAAAAAAAATGGACATAATAATAGTCAGAAAATTAGTTTCCCATGGGTAATTGTCAACATACAACTATAACAAGACTACAAAGGATAAGCACATTCTAGAGCTGTGGAAATGGAAGTTATTTCAAATTAATTGGATTAAACAGAATACTTCATTTTATTTCTTTAATAATTTATAAATCACATATGTTGATGAAATGTAATATTTGAAGTGCTATTAAAGTACAAAAAATGTAATTTCTTTTGTATAGCAAATGAACATAAAGCATACCAATTGGCTCCTTAAAAATATCAGTACCATATTCCCAATGAGAAACATATTGAACAGTTTTTATTAAGTGTTATTAAGAGACATCACAGACCATAGCCACATCCAACTACCAGTAATAAAGAAAAGGTAGCAAGATAGATAATATCTTCTTCAAGTCAAGCTGGACTCTTGATGATTTCATACACATCCATGTAGTTTTCTTGGCAGCAGTAGGGAAATGGTAAGTGTGGTCTTTTACTGTAGCAGAAAATAAAAACTGTGATTGTGTCCAGTGGTGGGATTCAATTTTTTAAACCACCGGTTCTGTGGGTGTGGCTTGGTGGGCGTGGCAGGGGAAGGATACTGTAAAATCTCCAGTCAGTGTTGGGATTTGCTGGTTCTCTGAACTACTCAAAATTTCTTCTACCAGTTCTCCAGAATTGGTCAGGACCTGCTGAATACCACCTGTGGTTGTGTCTATATTATTCAACTTGGAGTTGAAGATGGCACATCCTTGTAAAATTTAGCAATGTTTTAAACCACATTTTAATCCAAGCTTTAGTTTTATGTTAGAAATTTATGGTGCTGACTTTTTGAAAGTTTTCATTTTTATTAAATTATATAATGATCTTTAAATATTTGTAAGCCATTTAGAGAATCAGAATGGATGTCATATGCAGTGTTAAAAGAAAGAAAATAAAAGAATTAAAGATTCTATTGGCCAAGGACATGTTATTCCATATCATCACACGGTAACAAATCAAATATGTTCTGAAATCTAACAAACAGAATATAATGATTATCACATTTTCTATTACTGTTTCCAAATAACTTCATTTAAACATTTGAAATTTAAAATAGCAAGTAAAATGTGGTTATCAAGACATGCTATACCTCAAGAAATTATCTAATCTCCTTTTAAATCCATATTTGTGAATTGTTGTTATCACATTGTCTACTAGGGACAGCTTCCATAGTTCCTATTTTATGCAGAAAGGGCATCCTTTACATCTTACATAATAAAGCTTTAGTATTTTAATATTTTTTTTAATATTTCTAATTTTCTGTTCTTAGGCAGGACAAGGTGATAATGGATTCATTACTGGATCCTGATACTGACTGTAGTTATTTTGCCTGTTTTTAACAGTTTTCATTGAAGTTTATAAGTTGTTTTTTAATTAATTATTTTTTGATTTGGGTATTGTTTTAATTGTTGTGAGCCAGGTGAGATAAGCAGCCATATGATTTCAATCCAGTCCAGTCCCTTCCTGTCTAGTCCTATTCCCTCCTATTCCACCACATCCCATCCAATATACTGGTATGAAGATGGCTTATTATTTTTAAAGGATATAATTTGATGATGTTGCCTTCTTCTCATCTTCAGACCATCATGGGAATAATTTATATTTACCTTCAGCTGTTCCAGTATTAAAGTAACACTTTCCCATTTCACCCAACATGTCTTGTTGTACAGTGACCTTGTACAGTGATATGGCCAGTGACATATAGTAATTAAGAACAAATATTTGACCAGCTCTGGCCCCACAGGCTTGCTATTTTGGCCATGACAAGTTCTTTCAAATTTACCCTTCTTCCCAAGAGCTATCCCTCTCCACTTCTCCTGATAGATCTGTGTTGGAAAGAAAAATGGAGAGGAGGATTTATGATCAACTAAGCTAACCTGTGTGATTGGACAATTGGTAAAAAAAAGAGTCAGGTCTCCTAAGCAAGTGGCTGTCAGGCAGCCTGAGAAGTATCAGGTAGGTAATATTGGGAAGATACCCCAATTCACCTCATAGCCTGTTAGTGACTGCCAGGTGTTTTCAGGAATATTTTTAATTAAGGGGCTAGCAATCTATCCAAGAGAACTGAACATATATAAAATATTGGTGGAGGTGCTTCCAAAGTGAAGATCAAAGGATTAATCCAAACTCTTTTATCACTTTTTTAGTACAGCTATTCTTAGGAATATGAGTCACCTAACAGCTATTTGGGTTGGAAATATATAAACCAGGATAAACATTTTAAAACTGTATCTTTAAGAAAATGCAAAACCATAATTAGGTGTGGTTTCTCAAATGGCCATAAGATGGAGCCAGAAACCTGGTTTGTCTTAGTCTGAGTCTCAGAAGAGAGTGTGAGTGTATCTCTGTTTCCTTCTGTTGGAAAGTATTGCCGTTCCTCCATTTTTCCTAACTGACCAATATTTCTGCATTTGATGTAAGTCTGATACTGAACTGTTTTTGACACTGGAATTTGATATTTGGATTATCCCTGGATTGAAAAACTGACTGATTTACCTGTGAATGATTTTGGATTGCTTATTTTGGACTTTGCTTAACGTTTCTGGAAGTAAAAACCTACATTTACTGTACCGTGTATCTGTGTGCTCTGTGTGTATTATTCAAACACTACTCTCTATATGTCTCCCTGTATGCACTCATTCTCCTAACGGGGAATTACCTCAACACTGGTTGTGGACCCAGGCCATACCAGGCTCAGATAACTGAGAGTTAGTGTGAATACACAGTACTGTATACAGACAACTGTTTACTGTTTAATTGTGGTTTACTATTCTGGTAAAGATGGCAAAAGTCACTTCAACATGTCTATCACTGATAACCCGGTTGGATGGAACAAACTATGTTTCTTGGTCTATGAAGTGCAGTCTACTTCTACGTAGAGTAGGTTTATGGAATGAAGTTCAAGACCCACCGGATGTAAATGTTTGGGATCCAGATAATGAGGACGATGCCAAGAAGCTTTCTGACTTTAAACAGAACAATGAACAAGCTCTTTTATAATTGGACTAACACTGAGTGACCAGCAGCTAGTCTTCGTGGAGAAGAGTCTGCTGCTTCGTGGAGAAGAGTCTGCTGCTAGGTGTTGGGAGAATTTGAAGAGGATTTATGTTCATGACAGTGTAGGTGCACACATACATCTTACACGTAAACTGTTTAGAGCACGTCTTCTGAAAGGTGGAGATACGTTAGCTCATTTAAACTTCATGAAAATAACTTTTCAAGAGCTACATGAAAAAGAACTGATATTTTCAGAGCTGCATCAAGTTTACATCATTTTTTCCTCATTTTAAAGTTATGATGACTAGGTATCTTCACTGGAAGTCCTGCCCAGAGTTAAACTGACATTGACTGACATAACTGGAAGGTTGCTAGAAGAAGCTAGAAGAAGCAAGTTGTCTTCAACTGCCTATAATATTAGGAAATGTTTTTCTTGTGGAGCTAGGGGACATATAGCTAAATTCTGTAAGAAAGGAAAACAACAGAATACTGGTAATCACTAGAAAGCTAAGAAGAATGTTAGCTTAGCTATGTCTAGCAATTCAACTGTAAACCATGATTTGTGAGTTGTTGATAGTGGAGCATTGCAATACATTACTAAAGATAGAAAGAGGTTTGTAAAGACGTCCACAAGTAAACAACATGTATCATTGGCAAATGGATGGAAGATGAACGCATCAGGTGAAGGTATTGCATATTGTTCTTGTATAAACGAACATTTAACTATGTTATATGTACCTAAACTGAAATTTAATTTGCTATCATTAAGGGCTTTAGATAATCTTGGTTATGTAATAACCTTTAGGGAAGATAACTGTATAATAGAGAAAGAGGGTAAAAGTGTTACTGCTACTTTAAAGAATGATTTATATGCAATACATGATGACCAGTTGAAGATGGCTAACTCAGTTTATAACAATGTTAAGCCACATGATGAATGTATACATTTATTACATAGACATTTAGGGTACATTAATTTCAAAATGCTCAAACAAACTGTTGAATTGTCAGAGGGAGTAAAATTGAAACCCTGTAGCAAGTATTTAAACTGTAATGCTTGTAGCCAAGATAAAAGTAAGGTTACCCCTGCAAACAGATTTAATGGGTTTAAGACAAAAGAACCTTTAGAGGTTGTTTTTGCTAACATAATTGGTCCTAAAAAACCAAGTTTAGCAGGTGCCTGCTATATTTTGAGTATTATGGACCATTACCCACGATATGGTTTCTGCTATCTTATGAAAAACAATACAGAAACATTCCAACATTTCTTTAACTGGCTAAGGTTTGCTGAGAGAAAAATGAAAAGTAAAGTAATTACTTTAGTAACTGATAATGGGACTGAATTTGTTAACAAAAGATTCCAAACTTTGTTGAAATTGGCTGGTGTTGAGCATAAATATTCTGCACCTTACAGACCACAACATGACTCATTTATAGAATGAAGAGGACAAACATTCCCAGCCATGGCTCACACTATGTTGTCTGATTCAGGTTTACCTGAAACACTGTGGGGTGAAGCCATAACATGTAGCAACCATGTTTTAAACAATGTAGTAAATACAACAACTGGAGAATTGCCATTCACTCGTTGGCATGGCAGGAAGCCAAATTTAAGTTACCTTCACACATTTGGAGCTCCAGCATGGGTGCATATTCCCTCACAAGTAAGACTGAAAGGGCAACATAGAGCTAAGAAGTTTTTTTTTTTTTTATGGTTACAAGGCCAACCATAGATCATTTAGATTCTGGGATCAAGGCACAGCTCATGTTTATTGTAGTGCTAGTGCAAAATTTCTAGAGCACGTTGGGTGGGATAAACTGGAACAGGAATCCAGCAATGATATTATTATTGACACCCAAATAGTTCCTAAAGATGATATCAGTAAACAACAAATAGCCATTAAAGAGGAAGAACAGGAGGCAATAGTAGAACAGGCACAGGAAGAAATAGAAGAACAATAGTAGATGGCACAGGAAAGTCCACCAGTAAGCCCTGTATTACCAAGACGTTCAACCCAAGTAACACGACCACCTGATAGATATCAGGCTAGTGTTGTATGCCAATTGAATACAGTTCCAAGTAATTACAGTGAATTAAAACTATTTCCTGATAAGGATCAGGCTGCTTGGCAGAAAGCAATGGATAAGAAACTGGAATCATTAAAAAAACTGGATGTATACGAAAATGTTAAGTTACTATGAGGTAAACATGCCATAGGATGTAAATGGATATATAAACTGAAGGCAGGTGTAGATGGAACTGTTACCCAGAAAGTCAGGTTAGTAGCACAAGGGTTCAATCAGACAGCAAATGACTACAATGAGGTGTTTGCACCTAGTCTGAAGGCTACTACATTAAGGGCAGCATTAGTATGGGCAGCTAAGGAGAAATACATTGTAAATTATTTGGATGTAGAGACGGCATATCTGCATGCACCATATTTTAAAAAACCTTTAAGTCTTAAAAATGATAATACTGATAATGATTGCTGGAAATTGAAAAAGAGTCTTTACAGCTTGAAACAACCAGGATATGAGTGGAACCAATGTATAGTTAAAGAATTAACTAAGATAGGGTTTGTAGCAGACATGGCTGATCCATGTTTGTTTAAAATGGTATAGTGTCATTATTGTTAATATTTACTGATGACATAGCATTAATCACCAAAACTGAACAAGAAACTACTGAGATAATTTCACGATTGGAAAATAAATTTAAGATAAAACAATTAGGAGAAATCAAACAATATCTTGGTTTAAAGATAGATAGAACTAGGGGAGGATACAAAATCTCACAGGCAGATAAAATTAACCAATTACTAAAAAGCTTTAAAGTGGAACTTTGTAAGCCAGCTAAAACACCAATGAGCCAGAAGTTTAGCCATAGTGATGTACAAAATCCTATTTTTGATAAGAACATTTATCAGTCTTTGATTGGTAGTTTATCTTATCTCAGTAATTGGTCAAGGCCAGATATTGCATACAGTGTTAATCAATTAGTGAGATTTAACGCTGAGCCAACTGAAAGGCACTGGCAAACTGCTAAACCTGTGTTAAAATATCTAAACCAATTAATGCATTATGCATTGTATTTAGTCTAAAAATGAACTGAATTTAACTGCATATGCTGATGCAAGTTTTGCTACAGACATAAATACATGAAAATCTACATCAGGTACTGCTGTATTATTGGGAAAAGCATTGATTGGATGGAGATCTATTAGACAGAAACATCTAAGTTTGTCAACAATGGAGACTGAATTCTCATGTTTGTCTTTATTATGTACAGATTTAGTTTTGTATAAACAATTATTAATTGATATGGGAATTAATGTAACAGATTCTATTGTAGTTTACAAAGATAACCAATCAGCAATACAGATGACTTCAAATATTGCTGTTAAAACAAGAATAAAACACATGGATTTAAGATATTTGAATGTGAGACAATGTGTGCAAAGTTAGATGATTAAGCTAGAATACTGTATGTCAGAAAACAATATAGCAGATCATTTTACAAAATGCAAAATTGTAATTAGGTGTGGTTTCTCAAACAGCCATAAGATGGAGCCAGAAACCTGGTTTGTCTTAGTCTGAGTCTCAGAAGAGAGTGTGAGTATATCTCTGTTTCCTTCTGTTGGAAAGTATTGCAGTTCCTCCATTTTTCTTAATTGACCGATATTTCTGGATTTGATGTAAGTCTGATACTGAACTGTTTTTGACACTGGGATTTGATATTTGGATTATCCCTGGATTGAAAAACTGGCTGATTTACTTGTAAATGATTTTGGATTGCTTATTTTGGACTTTGCTTAACATTTCTGGAAGTAAAAATCTACATTTACTGTGCAGTGTATCTGTGTGCTCTGGGTGTATTATTCAAACACTACTCTCAAATATATCTCCCTGTATGCACTCATTCTTCTAACGGGGAATTACCTCAACAGTTGTGAATGTATGTTTCTCAGTGTGGCTGACAGGCATGCTGGATAGGTAGGACTGACAGATTTACCTGTGAGCTCAAGGCCCCATCTGCGGGATTATATGTATGTATATATGTATGTGTGTATGTTTAATTTGAAGTTCCTGGTGAAACATTTACCCCAAGGATAATTTCTAACTTGTTCCATCATAAAACTGGGGGGGG
This sequence comes from Emydocephalus ijimae, assembly GCA_004319985.1. Classification (NCBI taxonomy): domain Eukaryota; kingdom Metazoa; phylum Chordata; class Lepidosauria; order Squamata; family Elapidae; genus Emydocephalus; species Emydocephalus ijimae. Next base: position 37,323 of record BHEV01008869.1, on the reverse strand, counting down.
GGGGACTACTCTTTGGCCATGGTTTCCTTGGAAGCTACCTTAAAAGTTTTGTTTTTGCTTTGATCAGTCAGAAAGACAGCACATAAATAAGATATTACCCTGTCTCTCCCCTTTCTAACATCATTAAATAGTCTAATGCTTAAGGCAGCAAGCACAATACCAAAAGCTGATAACACCACTTTTTTATGGCTAGTATGATGTATAACACAGGTTTCTAAAACTAAAAAGCAAGGAATCTTGGTGTGAAAACAGCTAATTTTTGATGTCTAGACAATATCTTTCTCTTCATGGTTCATGATTCTTGTTGAGCAGTTGAGTTATTCAGCTTTGGAATGAAATAAGGCATATAGAAACAGCCACACCCTGATATCATATATTGATACCAAATGAGTTGAGAGTAAGAGCAATTTTGAATGCATCTGCATTGCATTTTCTTTAGAGACCTAATCATTTCAGATTCCAAAATAGTCAATTATATTTCCTTCCTAAGCCCACAGAATAAGTAGTTTGAATTTCATAACGACTATATTCATTGCTCAACTGATTCTTCTCTTTCTTTCTTTCTTTCTTTCTTTCTTTCTTTCTTTCTTTCTTTCTTTCTTTCTTCCTTCCTTCCTTCCTTCCTTCCTTCCTTCCTTCCTTCCTTCCTTCTTTCTTTCTTTCTTTCTTTCTTTCTTTCTTTCTTTCTTTCTTTCTTTCTTTCTCCCCACCCTCTCTCTTTCCATATGCTCCCCTCCCTTCTCTTTCCGTCCCCTTTCTTCATTTGGTTTCCTTTATTCTTTCCTGCTCTATTGAAGAATATTTCACTTCTATTACTTGAAAATCTAAACTCATACAATGAGTTGACTCTTGGTATATAATATGTAACAATATGTTCCTTCAAATATGGAGGCTTCTGGCTAAAGGGTTAGGGTTAGTGTCTAACATAAGATGGACTCTCTGGTAATGAGATGACACATTTGTTAGGGGGCTTGCAGTTACATGAAATTCTGATAAATCCCCATTGCTTCAGGAAATGGGAAAAGTTGTTTCAATGCTTTTCCATCTTAATCTAGTTACCCACATATCTTGTAGAACTGTGCTTTTTGGGGGTCCTGAGATCTATTGAGAAATGCAGTACATGTGGCTCTCATATACCTGAACATAAAAACAAATTTGGATGGTTATTTGAGGAGTCCCAAAGACAGGACACTTAATAGATTGTGTTAACTTTCATACAGTAGCCTTAATTTCACCTGCTAGTAAAATAAAGTCTCAGAATATCCAAAACTAATTACAACCCTAATGGAAAAAGAGGTGCCAGATGTTCCAACTGCTTTTTGAAAAGGCTGAGGAACAAGAGATATTATTATTGATGTATAACTGGATAATTGAATTCACCAATGAATACCCTATATAAGTCATTGTGTGCTTTATTGGCTACAAGAAAGGCATCAAATTGACAGTCATTTGATTGCATCAATCATATCAAGCTAAAAAATACCTTAGGATAATAATCTCAGAATAACTTAGTCTTGCAAAACTACATAGGAAGCTACAGTAGATTATATGTTTGTGTGTGTGTGTGTGTGTGTGTGTGTAAAAAAACTTATAGATTGAGGGAAACTGCATGGAAAAAAGCAAAGCATGGTTTAAAGTTGGAGAAAAAAAATCAGTTGCTTCCATTATACCAATGGTACTACTCCAACAGCCGAAAATATAAATTATGTGAAAGCTCAAGTAAAAATATAAGATCAAACTAATGAAAAACTCATGACAAAAGTACATTCAGTCATAGAATTGATGGCTTTGATAGTTATTTTATGCCTTTTAGGATCAATTATAAACAGGAAAGGAACCAGGATATATGTTTCAGATCAATTTGAAACAGTAGTTATGAAGGATTTCAAAAAGGTATTCAGGTTCCAGGATGTATCTGTATCAGAGATGGTATTCAGCAGGTTCTGACCAGTTCTGGAGAACCGGTAGCAGAAATTTTGAGTAGCTCGGAGAACAGGCAAATCTCACCTCTGACTAGAGATTTTACAGTATCCTTCCCCTGCCATGCCCACCAAGCCACACCCACAGAACTGGTAGCAAATTTTTTTGAATCCCACCACTGATCTGTATCTATAAAAATCAGACTCATGCAAGCTATAGTTTTTACTGGGATAGCCCATGTAAATGAAAATAGGACTTTGAAGGAAAAGGATAAAAAGAACATTGCCATTGAACTTAGCTGTAAGAGAATTTTTTTAAAGAAAGCAATGGATAATCAAGAAAAGAAACAAATAGAGGGCAAAATCAAATTCAGAATTCTCAATCAGCCTCAAATGATTATATACAGACATATAATTATTGGAAGAAATGTCCATCTGGTTCAGTTCCAAGTGGGGAGAAAGACACTGGAAACATGGAGGCTGATTAGAAAGATGGTTTATTGGTGAACAGGACCACATAGATTTTAGGTCCTGGGCAGCTGACCACATGGAGTTGACAGAGAGAGATATTTATACTCTCTCTTGGGCCTTGCCCTTGAGCTTCCTATTCCTGTACAAGAAATGTATTCTATTGGTTGTTGTAAGATCCCAGCGGGCTATGCAGGGGCCATAGATAACTTTATAGGCTGTCTGTGTCCCCAGGCTTGGTTGAAGCTTGCTGATGCAATGAAGGAGCTTCTTGGGCTCATCCAATCTTTGTTCAGACCTTACTGCTGAGAATAATAATAATAATAAACCAAATCTCCATTTCTAAATGCTTAGTAACAGCTTGGGAACAGGGAGCTGAGGCTCTGCATTTCTGTCTTTAAAAACATGTTTCTCTTTTGGGAAAATGTAATAGTCTGCCTTTTTAATAATTCCTAAAATATCTCATTCTTCTAAGAGGGGTGGGTGCTAACATTCTACACTATTCAAACATTCAACTCAAGTATAAGTCCATAATGCTGGAAAGATGAAAGGAAACAGAAGAAAATGACCAGTTGCAGTCTTGATGGATCTGTCCATTCATTACCACAATGAATCCACCATTGTGGAGGTCATGGCTGAAAACTTCATCCTGAATAAAATTTATACATGTGGTCACTAAGAGTCATCACCAGATGGTACTTAATCAATTTATTAATATTTATATAAAAGGGTGACCATTAGGGAATTGAGAGGTAATATTTTGGTAGATCCCAGTGCTTCATTTTTGTGAGTAGATCCAAGTACAATTTTTCATCAAATTTAAAATTTTAGATATAATTCACGTGTAACAAAGGACATATTCAAAACAGAATAAATAAACAGTAATGCTGAATATTTTATAAGTCTTTGTCATTTTGAAACAAACATGTGGACTTGGCCAGTTTTGTCCATATTTCTGCATATAGAATAAGTGTATGATATCTGGTTGAAGTTACTGTCATATTGGCAATGATTTTTTTGAGCTATAAAAATAAAGTGTTTTTGGAGATTCTCAGTCACCCAAGTCATGATTATCCCAAAGGTACTTTTTTAAAGAGACAACTGAACTTTTTGGTTTTTCTTTGAAGACATTTCACTTCTCATCCAAGAAGCTTCTTGGAGAGCTGAAGAAGCTTCTTTGATGAAAAGTAAAATGTCTTCAAAGAAAAAACAGAAAGTCCGGTTGCTTCTGAAAAAAGCACCTTTGGGATACACAAAGAGAGATATTAAAAAAGACAGTGAAATAAGATGATTTTTATTATTCCTTCAAAAAATTCTTCCATAGCTTTATTCAGAAGTGAAATAGTTTTATGATTGTTAATATTTATGCATTAATAAATTGAGGCAGATGCAAAATAAAGCACTTTCATCATGCAAAATGGATAAATTCTTTGTGCTCATATTTACAGCTTTAATGAAGTTTAACATTCACAAAAATATATATTGATGAAGCTTATAAAACAAATAGTGCCATTTCCTTAATGGCATCATAAAATTATTTAAAATAAATGTTTCAGTATTTTTTCACCTTCTTTCCCCATTCTTCATTTGTATCTATAATTGCAATTTCTCCATTTCCTTTATACTGTTACAATAATTTATTCTCATGTTGTAATAGGAACAAAATGATCTGTCTCGAAGGCAAGTCATTTTTTCCCTAATAAGATTGTAGAGAGCAAATAACATCTCACTTTTTATAAATACTAAAGGTTCAGATGTTTGATTGTTAAACAAAATATATAAAAAATAAATCTACAAATTAATGGCATAACAATCAATAGTGATTCCAAACTGGATGAGAAAATGGCTTTTTTAATGTTCAAGGACAAATTCTTTAGTAAATCTATAATGCATGAAATAATTTAATCTGATGATGAAAAATTGGAAACAGTTACCTGGAATTCTCAGTTTGCTGACTGCATCATCTATTCAAGCAACAGTTACTTCCTTATTCAGCACCATAAGGGGGCATTTTGCAGGCATAACCTGATGAAGGAGAACATGAAAGCAGCTTGCAACAGCAATGCAGCAGGAATCTGGCAAAGCCATTTTTTTTTTCAGACTGCCAGCATTTTATCATGCATCATGTTTTTCTTTTTTTTTTTTCTCACGAAGGCCTTCAACTATATCAAGACAGAAAAGGAAGTTCTGGAAGATGCGTGTTGTATCAAGCATCTCATTTCCCATTTCAAAGGGTACCATTAAGTGGTGTTGGTGCATAGCTATCAGAGTAAATTCACATGCTAACTTAGCATTTTAGATATGCGTAGCTTAAAGAGTAAAAATCCAGTAGGAGACACAACACAGCAGTCTTTGAATGGTTTAAAGCAGGCATGTCAAACTCACATAAATACATGACATATCGTAACTCCCCCCCCTTGCTAAATTAGGCTGGGTGTGGCAGGCCACGAGTTTGACAGCCCTGAAGGTAATGGAAATTTCACAGAATGAGATCTAAACTGCTAGCCTTGCAAAGTAGTCCAAACAAAAAGCACTTCTGGAGTATTAGCTCTATCTTTAATAGAAGGTTACATTAACATAATTGTGTAAGTCTGAAGCTACATTTCTTTCCCCCTATCTTTACAGTCCAAGAAATTAAGAAGGGTCTCTTCTGAGGTATTTGCCATGCCTCCATTTCTTCTGCAGGTTCAGTTGCCTCTGTTTGTTGCCTATCTTGCAGATCTTCCTTGTCTCTTCTATTTATTATTATTAAAAAAATCAATACATGGAGAATTTTTCTTGTCTTGAGAGCTATTATGCTTTGAAACAACTGATTTAATTAAGCATGGAGGCGCTGACTCTGGAGTTTTGTGAAGCAAAGTGTTAAGTTCTGCGCATGGGTGCAAGGAACAGAGACGAGGCAGTGAACAGTGAACTTCAACTCTTTATTAATCATCGTGAACAGAGCAAAAACCTGGGGCAGCAGCAGCCCTTCTTTAGGGCAGGCTGCTGACCTATTAACCAATGAGAACATGGAAGTATTAAACCCTTGAACCGATGAGAGTGGCTTGTTAACAGCCAATCAGATTCTCCAAAATGGACCAATCCGATATCGCTATTATCGGCCAATCAGAAGTGCAGGATTAGAACCCTGCTTTTTTCTTTAAGCTTTGATAAACTTTATTTAAGCGTTTTTATTAGTTCATAACACCCCTTCCCCCTGGGTTCCATTTGAGGGGTGCGGTGACGTAATCTCAAAGATATGTGGGTTGTTTTAACTGTCTATTAGATTTGTGCTGTCCCACCGGTTCCCGTCTGCAGTCCAGCTTTGGTGGGACGTTTTTGGACATATCCGGTACCGGCGGTTCCTCAATCTCACTGGACGACTCAGTGCCACTAATTCTGTCGTTGTTGTTGTCCTCCGATCTTAGCGGGCTAGCCTCCATTGAGGTATTCCTCTGTGGTGAGGACACACCCCTCTCTGATTCTTCTTCATTAATCACGCCCGATCGCTGACTTCCTTCGCTTCTGCTCTCCACCATCTCGAATTCGGTTTCTTCGACATCCCCTCCCCCCTCAGTTTGGGAGTCACAGGAGTCACGGGAACTGGGTTGTAGCCTAGAGCGAAGCTGATCTATATGGCGTTTCCATATTTTTCCGTTGCAGGTTTGCACACGGTACGATCTGGGCCCGGTGGTTTGAATTACGGTTGCTTCGATCCATAATGGTTTGCCGGAGAGGTGTTTAGCAAAAACTAAGTCGCGGCATTTCCCGCTGGATCCGCAGGGTTTCTCTGGCTCATAGGAAAGGTGAAGCCAGTCGAGGTGGGAACGGAGCTTGCGTCCCATCAAGAGTTCAGCTGACATCTTGTTGGTGACGCTGTGCGGAGTGATGTGTTGGAGTAGGAGTATTCTGCTTATTTTTTCATCAATGTCCCCATACTCCATTTTATGGAGAGTTTTTTTCACAAATTGTACCATGTGCTTGGCCCTGCCGTTAGCTGCAGGGTGAGCTGGTGAAGTTAGCGCAGGGCGGATGCCCCAATCCGCTAAGTATTGTTCAAATGCCAGGGTGGTGAACTGGGGTCCGTTGTCAGAGACCAGGACGTCGGGCAGTCCATGCGTTGCAAATAGCCTGTTCAATTTTCGGATGACGGACTCTGTTGTAGTATTCTTCATTTCGTGGATCTCGAGCCAGTTGGAATAGGCATCCACTGTTAGGAGGAATGTATGTCCTTTAGTAGGTCCCGCAAAATCAACGTAGATGCGGGACCATGGCCCCTGGGGGGTTTCCCATTCTGTTGGAGTTGCTCTCGGTGGGGCACTGCTGACTTTTTGGCACTTTAAACAAGTCTTTACCCAGGCTTCGATTTGCTTGTTGATGCCCGGCCACCACGCGTAGCTTCATCCGAGCACTTTCATACGCACAATGCCGGGGTGACCATGATGCAATGTTTTCAATACTGCTCATTGTAACCGCTCTGGGACGACTACTCTATCTCCCCATAGGATGCAGCCTTTTTGCGAAAACAGTTCTCTTTGCCGGTTTCTGAAAGGGGTGAAATTGTCAGAGGTTTGTTCTATTGGCCATCCTCTTTCGACCCAGCTAAGAACTCATGATAAGACAGGATCTCGTTTTGTTTCAATTGCAATGTCTCTGGCTGTTAGTGGTGATGACTGTAGAGTTTCAATCTGGAGTGTCGTAGGGGGTGGAGCTGGGTCATCGACAGTTTCCGGAAGTGGGGCATGGCTCAATGCATCAGCATGGGGAATGGCTTTCCCCGGGTGGTGTTGTAATTTAGAGTTGCACGCAGCTAAAAACTCTGACCAGCGAGTCATTCTAGGTGACAATATATAGCGGGTTGGCTTGTCTCCCGCTATAATCCCTTACAAAGGTTTGTGGTCGGTAACAATAGTAAAAACTTGTCCATACACATATTCATGAAACCATTTCACAGCAGATACAACAGCAAGAGCCTCTTTGTCGATCTGGCTATAATTACGTTCAGCCTTTGACAGGGTCCTTGAAAAATAGGCAATAGGGGCCTCACTACCATTTGGTAACACATGACTCAAAATGGCTCCTACTCCAAACGGTGACATGTCACATGTAATTGTTAAAGGCAGAGTCTCGTTATACTGCATTAAAACAGCATCTGAGGTTAGTAAGTTTTTCACTTGTCAGAATGCATGCTCCTCGCGGTGTCCCCAGACCCAGGTTGCTTTTTTGTCGAGAAGTCTATGTAGGATCGCTACGGTCGCTTTCTGGGGCAAGAAGATGTTGTAAAAGTTAATGAGCCCCAGGAAAGCTTGGAGCTCAGTTCTATTTCTGGGTCTTGGAGTGTTTTTGATTGCTCTCAGTTTGCTGTTGGTGGGGTGGATGCCCTGTTTATCGATTAGGTACCCCAGGAACTCAACTTTGTCTGTACACAGTTGACATTTATTTTTTTTAACCTTAAGGCCAGAGTCTTTAAATTTCTGGAGAACCAATTTAAGCCGCTTTTCTCGTATTTCTCTATTTGGGGCAGCAATTAAAACTTCATCAAAGTATGGCACGACCTGCTTGATCCCTTGCAAGAGTCTCTCCATCAGACTTTGAAAAATCCCTGGGGCTACACTCACTCTGAATTGGAGTTGGTTGCACTTAAAGGCACCTCGGTGCGTAACGATCGTCTGTGCCTCTGTGGTTGTTTTATCTACAGGCAGTTGTTGGTAGGCCTGTGCTAAATCCAATTTAGCAAAGACTTTTCCGCCCCCCAGGGAATGGAGAAGGTGTTGTATCACCAGTACCGGGTAAGCGTTCTGTTGAAGAGCATGATTAAGGGTAGCCCGGTAGTCCCCACAAATCCTTTACGATCCATCCGGTTTGATGGGTGTTACAATTGGGGTTTCCCAACGAGCGTAGTCCATTGGTTGTAAAACACCCTGAGCTTTTAACTTATCGAGCTGCTCCTCAATTTTTGGTTTAAGGGCAAAAGGTACCCGATGAGGCTTAAGGCAGATAGGGGCTACTTCAGGGTTTAGGGTAAATGATATTGGGGTCCCCTTGTACTCGCCTAGTTTGTCTGCAAAGATGTCCTGGAATTCCTGGACGATGGCCTCCTCCCTGTCATTGCTTCTGGTTTGGTGAATGCCGGCTACCTCGATCCTGAGTGGGGTGAACCATTGAAGGGCTAACAAGCTAGGCCGGTCACGGTCGGCGACGGTCAGTGGAAATGACGCAGTACGATTTTTGAATGATACTTGGATTTGGCTAGATCCAATGACCGGAATTCGGTGCCCCTGATAATCCTTGAGTATGATTCTTTGGGGTCTGAGGTCTTGATGCCGGACGGCAGGGATTAATTGTTTAAGGGTCTCCCAGGAAACCATTGAAAGGGATGATCCTGAATCGACTTCCATCACACAAGGCTGGTTTTCGATGGCGACCTTCACTTGGATCTTCTTTGCATCTAGCGATGAGGCGTGACCGATTGTAATGGTTTGGTGTGCCTCTTCTCTTCTCGATAAATTGGCCAGTGTTTTGTTTCTGTAGGAGTGGTTGTTCCATCGGCAGTTCAAATGTTCCTGACTCACAGGGCGATTCTCTGTGGTCTGGTGATAGTTGTTTCCCCTCTGAAGTGGGCTGGATCCTTGCTTGCTTCTATAGACCTTCCCGATGTGGCCTCTTTTCCCACAGAAATTGCAGAGCGCGTCGAGAAATTTGCAGTCTGATCGCGGGTGGTTTGCCCCACAACCCACGCATTGGTGTGGTAGTCTTTGATTCTGCTGATGGTGTTGGTCACATTCAGACCAGAGCCGATTGACCTCCTCCTCATCACTTTCTGATGGTGATTCGAGGTCCTCGTGGTGGGTCGCTGTTGTGTGCCTCTCTAGGTGAGGTGAGGTATCGCTAGCGAGTTGATGGAGCGGTGCGTTGGTGCGGTGCATTCGGGCGGCCGACTTCCTGGTTGCTTCTGCTGCAGAAGCATCCTTGATGACATCAGCAAGGTTGATGTCCCCTTTTGCCATGATCTTGCTCTGTACCGTCTGGTCATCTAATCCCAGAATTATTCAGTCTCTCAGAGCTTCTTCGAGGTCTGTAAACCCACAGAGGCCTCCCAGGTTCCAGAGATCTGCGATGAAATCTGCAACGCTCTCTCCTTTCCACTGGTCCCTCTGGTAAAATTCATGTCTTCGGACAAGCGTTGGTACAGCGGGTGCATAGTGGGCCCATAGAAGGGGCTTGAGGACATCCCAGTCCATGGTTTTCACCTCAGCCGGTTTCGCTAGTGCCTTGGCCATCTTAAAGATGGCAGGCCCGCAATGGGTCAGGAATACTGCTCGCTTTTTCCCCGTCGTGGCATCCTTCAAGTTGTTGGTCTCCAGAAACATCTGGAACCAGTCTATGTATGCATCCCAGTCCTCTTTTGCCAGGTCAAATGGAGCGGGTGGTATGGCGCCTCCGGACATGGTTCTGTTGTCGATGTGCCTTCAGCCATGTGCTCTGTTTGGTGCTCTGTAGTGTTCAGTCAGCTATGATGTCTCCGCATCCCACCCTCATCGCCAGTGTTAAGTTCTGCACATGGGTGCAAGGACCGGAGACGAGGCAGTGAACAGTGAACAGTGAACTTCAACTCTTTATTAATCATCATGAACAGAGCAAAAACCTGGGGCAGCAGCAGCCCTTTTATAGGGCAGGCTGCTGACCTATCAACCAATGAGAACATGGAAGTATTAAACCCCTGAACCAATGAAAGTGGCTCATTAACAGCCAATCAGATTCTCCAGAATGGACCAATCCAATATCACTATTATCGGCCAATCAGAAGTGCAGGATTAGAACCCTGCTTTTTTCTTTAAGCTTTGATAAACTTTATTTAAGTGTTTTTATTAGTTCATAACACAAAGGTCATCAGCAAATGCCCAGAATGGTCTAAGGATTCCTTTCAGAGGTGGTATGCAGCAGGTTCTGATCAGTTCTGGAGAACCAGTAGTGGAAATTTTGAGTTGTTCAGAAAACCGGCAAATACCACCTCTGACTGAAGATTTTACAGAATCCTTCCCCTGCCATGCCCACCAAGCCATGCTCACAGAACTGGTAGTAAAAATGTTTGAATACCATCACCGAATCCTTCCAATCCAATGATTTTGTGATATTTTGATGCTGAGATGCTTTGAGGCGAACTCTCCTTCCCCTTGACTTAGCCCACCAAGAAGCTGTTCTTAGTGGCATTGAAACTGTTCTTAGTGTCCAAATTATTCAGAGTGATACAATATGTTGCTGGGTAGAAAAAAGAGCCAGATGTGTTATGACCTCATAGTTTAAGCCCTAAACTCTAGAGCAGGGGTGTTAAACTCACCTCATCACAGCGATGTCACATGACATATGGGACTTTTCTCCCTTTCACTAAACCCTTTGCTAAACCAGGCCAGCATGTGATACATCCAGCCCAAGGGCTATGAGTTTGACAGTCCTGTTCTAGAGGCTGTATATGAAAAATATGCAGACACTAAGCTGAAGAGAGTAGGGCAGTAGTGTAGCCTGCAGGCCCGAGAATATGATCTGCCATCAATTACTTGGAATATGGTAACGGTAACACATAGAGATTATAGTATCATTTCTTGAAGCCTCAGTCTTACCTTGTCCAGTGAGATATTAAAGCCTTAGAATTAGATCAATACTATGTATAGTGTAAGATCTTCATGACTTGATTGACCTGATTTCTGCATTTGAAACTTGCATTGGGTGATCTTAGTTTATAGCCTAGATAGCTATAAAAGAGGCTGGACTTTGAATAGCAAGGGGATTAGAAAAAAAACAATCAAGCAAGTAAGCTTTCTAAATGGTTTAGTCAGGCTTGTTAGAAGATGAGCATTTATGAATGGTACTTAGGCATTCTTAATCACATTAGAAAATGCCAGAGGTCCTGAACTGGTGGCACATTATTTCCTTCTATGATGCCAAGTATGTAGTTTCCTTCCTTTTTTCTGCAACATATATCTAAATATTTCTGGGGGGAAAACTATAAGCATAGTTTTAAATTAATAGTTGTTTGCTCTTAGCAAACATTTCCAATATATTGTCCCTGAACTGAGAGTAGTTCATTTAGTCACCCGAGCAAAGTCTACCCTGAAGCTAGAGGATATTGTTATATTCAATTGGTGGCTATTAAATATATGATTTACAACAATCAATAGACTTAAGTGATAACCATTGACTTCATCATACCTGAAGGAAGGAAAGAAAGAGGGGGGGGAGAGAGAGAGAGAGAGAGAGAGAGAGAAAGAAAGAAAGAAAGAAAGAAAGAAAGAAAGAAAGAAAGAAAGAAAGAAAGAAAGAAAGAAAGAAAGAAAGAAAGAAAGAAAGAAAAGAATTGGTACTGATTATGGTCTTCAACCATTCTAAACTCTATTTTATGAACAGGGTTCTGTTCTTGAGTTCAAGCTGCTCACCTGCTGTTTCACTCTCAATGAATTTAATGATCCTGTCTGTAGCCTCAGGTGATATCCAGCATGAATAAGGAGGTGCCAGAGTGCTCCTTAGTGCATGTATGTGCGATTCAAAATTGATTCTGGCTTGGCAAAAGAACCATGTTTCAATATGAATGTTCTCCCTATCACCGATCATTTCTGTAAGCTTCAGATTTCCAAACAGAAATTGACTGATTGTTGACCCCAGGGAGGTGGAAGATTATTGCTTTTTATTGTTTTATTGAAAAAAAAATTTTGTAAGCCACCTGGTATCATTGAGAGTGAGTTGGGCAGCCCCATATATTTTCTTAAATAAATTCCTGCATAATTGAAGGATGATTCCTAAACCATTCCACTATTGCATTTGTTAATAATGGCATAAAATCTAAAATAAAGATTGATGGTTTGTGTGTAGATAATGGTTTTCAGAGGTCTCTGTATCACTTTCCCCCGGGAAGCCACAGAAGCCTCCTTTCTTAATATTTAATTTGCCTTACTCAACTTTGTACTTTCCATACGTGCTATCAGTGGTGGGCTGCAACCGTTTTAACAACCGATTCTGTAAGTGCACGCTTAGTGTGCACCTAATGTCCTTGTGCACAATGTTCAAAATACAGCAATTTGAAGCTCAACTGCTTACCTTCTAGGTATTCCTGGGAAGTGGAACAGCTGAGGTGTGGAAATCAGCTGCATCGTATGAGTCAGCTGAGCCAGAAAGAAGGAAATATAGGACAGGATAGGGCAAGGGCAAATGGGCGGGGCCAGATGATGGTCAAAACTATCAGTTTGCTAGAACCGATCAGAACTGGCAGCAGCACACCACTGTGTGTTGGGACAGGGACTTGGAAAATTCTCAGCTTGTTTGCTGGCTGGAAATTCTGAGAATTGCAGTCCCAATTTAACTGGACGATATCAGGTTGTAGAAAACTGCCTCTAGCCCACTGTTTCTCAACTCTGGCAATTTTAAAATGCCTGGATTTCAACCCACAAAATTGCCCAGGCAGCATGCTGGCTAAGGAATTCTGGGACTTGACATCCAGACACTTAAAGTTATCAAGGTTGGTACTTCTCTAAGAAGGAAACTCCTAAACCCATTATATTTTATTTATGACATTATAATGCAAACCCATAAATCTTACTAATAGTTTATTTCTCAGACATCCTGTCTCATTAGTCATTACTAATTTCTCTTAGTTTTCTCCCATTTTGCAGCTTCAAGTCAGTACTATAAGACCTCAATAAATGTCCATGGGATACGAGAAACAAAATTGGAAGGCTTCCTTCAATTGTTCATATGAATATTTTTAAAAAGAAGAAAAGTTTCAGAGAAAATCTGACTGACAAGAACTGTAGCTAAGACAAGCCTGTCATTATGTACTAGTTTTCCATCTGGTGTGAGGTAGAAGATGAGCAAGACAGAGTTTTATGCCAGCTGTGTTCTCTAATTGTGTGTGCAGAGTGAGTAGCAGAATGGATGTTATTATGGACTGTATACAATGAGACAAAGCAATGAACATCTGGACTTCCAAATCAGTGAGACAAATGTTTGAAGGCATGTTGGCATTTTTCTTTCCTAAGGAGACAAGAAATATATTTTACTGTAAGAAATGTATGTTATTTATGTGTAAAAGTGGAATTTTAAGTAGATTCATTATTGTGCAGTCATGTGTAATCAGTAATAGCTGTAATAGTTTTCCCTACCAGTTGGAATTTATACTTGCTCAGCATTGGTCACTATGTGGACTTGTACATAGAAAGAAGAATTTTAAATATGTATGTTTATATATAACTGCAAATCTTTCAGTGGACATCTGTGAATTTACATATATGAATTATGTTCCTGTGCAGAGATTTCCAATTTCTACTTAGAAAATGAGAGCTTGCAGAATTGTTTGGCAGGTGCCCTGCTTTTGACTATATCAAACAATTAGCTTTGGCTCCTCCTGATCCTTGTTTAATTTGTAAGATGGTGTAACAATGAGATCACCTGAGATCAAGCAGTAGAGGAAGATGGGTGGTATGAAGTTGCAACAATTTCCCTTGATTTGAGTTTTCTCTTTATTTGGCTGGTCAAAAAAATCTTTCCAAATGTAGGTTATTCAAAAGGGCTACTATTTTACATTACAGAAGATAAAACTGGATGATAACCACAGGGCTTTCAACATGAACCTAGGGAAAACAAGGAAGGGCTCCAGGCCAGACATGGAAAAGAAATGAGATGATGGAAAATTGCTCATGAAATACTTTAATAGTGGATTAGAAACAATATTTCCTGACAGAAGTAAAAAGGAGTGGCTATAAGATGTTCCTTTATTGAAGAGAAAGCAAATCTTGCTGTTTCAACTATGAAACTGAAATCTGATGGAGGTCTGATATTTCAGGAGATTATACTGACACTGCCTCAATGAAAAAGAAAATTGTGAAATAAATAGGAAAAAATGTAAAAGGTATAGGAAAGATTTCATATAATTGATACAGAGTTCCATGCACTGTATATATATTTTGTTGGTTTAATAGATCTACACAAATTATATCCCTTCCCCAAAAGAGGGATAGAATAAAACAAACTACATAGACACAAAAGGGAACAAAAAAAAAGAAAAGTAAAATCTGCACATGGACAAAATTTCCATCTGTCAGTCACACTGCTTAGGTCCACACATAAACTATGCCGATACATTATGATATCCTAGATTCTTGTGATGAATCTAATGTGTGTGAAGGCCAATGCCAGCTAAAAACCTGGAAACTGTTATTTCACATTATTAACAGTTAACCAAAACAAAAAAGGATAGGATAGGACTTGGAGATCTTCTAGTCCAATCCCCTGCACAAGCAGAACCTATACCATTTCAGATAATGACTGTCTAGTCTCTTCTTAAAAACCTCCAGTGATGGAGGGTCCATGATTTCTGAAGGCAAGCCATTCCATTGGTTAATTGTTCTCACTGTTAGGAAGTTTATTCTTAATTCCATGTGGCCTCTCTCCTTGATTAGTTTCCATTCATTGTTTCTTGTCCTACCCTCTGGTGCTTTGGAGAATAAATTTTTAAAAAATGACATGAAAGTTTTGATTGGGAACTGAGTAACTAAAAAGGGTCCAGCAAGAATGTGCAGGTGGAAGATGAAAAAAATAAAACAGCTTGTCACTTTGACATTTGTTTGCAAAAGGAAGCCTTATCACCTACAACTATTTAAAACAAAAATTTGGATGACAAGGTGGCATGATTGTCAATGAAACCAGAACTGTTTTCAGTATTTGTCATATAGCGTGTCTATGTTTATGTCAGGGTTTGGTTGGGGGGAAGAGAGAAGAGAATGAGTAGATCACAACTGAAACCTGATTGATCTCAATAAGGGATGAACACTCCTTCTAGTTTGGGAGAGTAAGCAGTACAAAATGAGAGGTTCCTGGGATTCATTCTGCTGTTGTCACTACAGTGTTCATTCCTTCTGTTATGTCTGGGTGAATGGGCGCAATAACGGAGACAAGACTTCAGATAGTAACTTCAACTCTTTATTAGTGACTTCTGATCAGAGCGAAAAGGCCTGGCTGCAGCAGCTCCTTTTATAGAGCTGGCTGCTGCTAAAGCGTCCAATGACAAGGATTTAAGCTTGCTGCGCTTGGGTTGCCCAATCGCGGCAGCCCATTAACCAGCCAATCGGATTAGCCCAGAGCTACCAATCACAACCTGCTGTTAGTGGACCAATCAGGTTTGCAGGATTACGAGCCTGCTAGTCCGGAACACCCCTCCCCTCTAAGTTCCATCTAAGGGGTGGGGTGATGTATTCTCGCAGGTAGGCGGGTCTTCGCACTTGTCTACCTGATTTGCATTGTTCAAAAGGTCTTTGCTCGGTTTCTGGTTCCGCCGGACTGCTTACTGGGATTGTCTGCAGTGGTGACCTGGCTTCAACGCTGGGTCTCCTTACAGGTGATCCGGGGATACCTGCAATGCCTCCTTTGTTTCTTCCGTCTGGGTTCTCCTGATTTGTTGACCCCGTTCAGCTGCTGTTACCTGGAGAGATGATCATCTGCCAAGGCTCTTCCTCAGCTGGTGAATATAGTGGGCTTTGATGTGCTGGTTGTGGGGTTATGTCTTCTGAACCAGATGTTGGTTCAATTTGAAATCCCCCAATTTCCCTTCCCCCTCTGGCTTTGAGATCGGGGTTAGTGATGGGAGTTGTGGTCAGCCTTGAGCACAGCTGGTCGATGTGGGAGATTTCCACAATCTCCCATCTGTGGTTTCTAAACGGTAGGAACGGGGGCTGGTAACTTGCGTTATTTTGGCAGGGATCCACAATGGGTCACCTGAAAAGTTCTTTGCAAATATGGGGTCTCCTACCTTAAACAAACAGTATTTATTGCTGGAACCCAGGGGCCTTTCCGGGGTGTATGCTGGGTGTAGGCAGTCTAGATGCGATCTGAGTTTTCTGCCCATCAGGAGTTCAGCTGGGCTTTTGTTTGTGGTACTGTTTGGTGTAATATGCGGGAGAAGGAGCATCCTGGTGACTTTGTCATGGATGTTTCCTTGTTCCATTTTTTGTAAAGTTTTTTTGGTGAACTGAACCATCCGTTCAGCCCTGCCATTGGCCTCCGGGTGCGCAGGTGATGTCAAGGTGTGGCGTATTCCCTGGTCTGCTAGTTATTGTTCAAAGGCCAAGGCAGTAAATTGAGGGCCATTGTCGGAAACCAAGACATCTGGTAGCCTGTGTGTTGCAAAAAGTCTGTGCAATTTCTAGATGACTGCATCTGTAGTGGTAGTCTTCATTTTGTTAACCTCGAGCCAGTTCAAGTAGGCATCTACTGTAATCAGGAAAGTATGTCCTTTTGTAGGTCCCATGAAATTGATGTGGATGTGGGACCATGGACCCCTGGGCATTTCCCATTCAGCTGGTGGTGCTTTCATCGGGGCCGAGTGTGTTTCTTGGCATTTGCTACAGGTGGCAACCCAGGCTTCAATTTGTTTGTCTATACTTGGCCACCAGGCGTAGCTCCTTGCCAGTGCCTTCATTCGTACAATGCCCGGGTGTCCATCATGTGGTAAATTTAAAACTTTCTTTTGTAGTTTAGTTGGTATGACCACTCGGTCTCCCCACAACACACATCCTTTTTGGGAGAAAAGTTCTGTTTGTCTGTTCTTGAAGGGTTTAAAGGTGTCGTTGGGTTCGATTTCTGGCCATCCCCTCTCCACCCAGCTAAGAACCTGTGCATCTTTTTTTGTTTCCAATGTGATGTCTTGTGCTGTTAGTGGAGGTGAGGGAAGTATCTCAATTTGAAATGCAGACAGAGTGGGAGCTGGGTCATCTAGAAGTTCTGGCAGTGGGGAATGGCTCAAAGCATCTGCATGGGGGATGGTTTTTCCTGGCCAGTGTCTCAGCTGGTAGTCGTAGGTGGCTAAGAACTCTGACCATCATGTCATCCTTGGAGATAGGTTGTGTGGAGTTGGTTTGTCCCCTGCCAAGATGCCAAGTGATGGCTTATGATCTGTGATGATGGAAAAGGATCTTCCATACACGTACTCGTGGAACCTTTTGATTGCAGATACAATAGCGAGGGCTTCTTTATCTGAGTGACAATAGTTTCTCTCCATTTTAGACAAAGTTCTTGAAAAGAATGCAATAGGTGCCTCTGTACCATTCGGTAGGATGTGGCTCAGGATGGCTCCTATCCCAAACGGTGAGGCGTCACAAGTCACAGTTAATGGAAGTGTCTTATTATATTGGATGAGTACTGCATCCGAAGTTAAAAGGTCTTTTACTTGTTGGAAAGCCTGCTCCTCCCGTCGTCCCCAAAACCAGGTTGCCTTCTTGTCGAGGAGCCTATGCAGGGGTTCAGCAACTGTCGCCTTCTGGGGTAGGAAGATGTTATGAAAGTTAATGAGTCCCAGGAAGGCTTGGAGGTCTGTTTTGTTCTTTGGTCTTGGGGCATTTTTAATGGCAGCTAATTTCTTTTCAGTAGGGTGAATTCCATGTTTGTCAAGAAGGTAACCAAGAAATTCAACCCTCTCAGTGCATAACTGGCACTTTTCCTTCTTAACTTTGAGGCTTGCATCTTTGAACCTTTGTAGAACAGTTCTTAGGTGTTTTTCTAACTGACTTCTTGTAGGGGCGGCTATCAGGACATGATCGAAGTAAGGCACGACCCCTTTGATGCCCTGTAGCAACCTTTCCATCAAACTTTGAAAAATGCCAAGTGCTACGCTTACTCCGAACTGGAGTCTGTCACACTTGAAGGCACCTCTGTGCGTAACTATGGTTTGGGCTTCTGCGGTTTCTGCGTCTACTGGCAACTGTTGATAAGCTTGGGCCAGGTCAAGCTTTGCGAATATTTTTCCACCCCCAAGTGAATGAAGTAGGTGTTGGACCACGGGTACCGGATAAGCGCTCTGCTGTAATGCGTGGTTTAGGGTAGCCTTGTAATCCCCACAGATTCTCAAAGATCTGTCAGGTTTTATTGGGGTTACATTTGGGGTCTCCCATTGGGCATGATCGATGGGTTCTAGCATGCCTTGTGCAATTAGTTTGTCCAATTGCTCTTCAATTTTTGGTCTGAGAGCAAAGGGAACTCAGTGTGGCTTTAGGCGAATGGGTGTGATATCAGGGCAGAGATTAAACGAGATGAGAGACCCCTTGTACTTGCCTAATTTTTCAGTGAAGACTTCTTGAAAGTCACAGACAAGGGCCACCTCCCAGTCTTCGTCTACAGTCTGGTTGATGCCTGCCATTTCAATTCCTAATGGCGTGAATCACTGTAGACCCAATAAGCTGGGCCGGTCTTTGTCAACGATGGTGAGGGGTAGTATTGTGGTGTGGTCCTTGAAGGAGACCTGGACGTGACTGGAACCAACTGTTAGGGATACACATCCTAGCAGAACGTGCAACGGCAGTCTAGCAGGCAGGGAAATGATGTGACATAAATGTTGTTGTAGTTTACACTCAGTAAGACAGATACACTATGCCAGTTAAATAGTTTTTTATTCCAGCAAGAGTTATAGCATAGTCAAAACAGTCCATATGTCATAAACTAGTTCAGTCCATCCAGGGGTTAATCAGTTGCAAAGTCCAGTGTTGAAAATAGAGGTCAGTAAACTTACAAATAATCAGTCCAGCAATATATCTCTTTTGTAGTCAGAGATATGAAGAAAATCAAACCTCTTTTCTTCGTTTCAGCAACAGCAGGGAAACACATGCAGTTATCACCATCAATCCAACATTGTCAGCTACTACAGGAAAAGCCAGCTAACAGTGAGCTCTCTTGCTCCCTCTTATGGTGATTTTACAACCGCACCCAAAATACATGTTTTGCAGTTAAAGTGATACACACACTTATACTCACTGACATAGTTTATATATTATTTTTACCCAAACTAAGTTGGTAACCAATGTTATCCCTAACACCAACGACCCGAATTTGGTTGCCCTGGTAGTCTTTTAATATAGTCGCTGCATGCTGAGATCCTGGCGGCGGATGTTGGGAATCAGCTGCTTAAGGGTTTTTCCAGGAAACCATGGATAGGGAAGATCCGGAGTCCACTTCCATGATGCATGGACGATTTTCAATGGTGACCTTTACCCAGACTTTTTTTGCGTCTAATGATGAAGCGTGGCCGATGGTGATGGTCTGATGTGTCTCTTCTCATCTGGTTATGCCAGTAAATATCCGATTTCTGTTGTACTGGCTCCACTGGTTGTTTGGGCAGTCCCAATTTGTGGGTGGGGTGCCTGCTGATTGTTGGAAGTTGTTTTCTTTCCTCTTGGGACTGGATCCTCTTTTGTTCCGGCACACTTTAGCAATGTGCTCTCTTTTCTCACAGGAGCGACAAATGGTGTTTAGGAACCTGCATTCGGATCGTGGGTGGTTTCCCCCGCATCCGGCGCATTGGAAACTTGATTTGCGGCCTCGCTGGTCTCGTTGCTCATGCTCTGACCTGAGTCTGTTGACTTCTTCCTCCTCACTATCCCATGAGGAATCGATGTCTTCATGGTGGGTGACTGATGTGTATTTTTCTGATGAAGTTGACGGGTCCCTGGTGGGTTGGCGGCTGGTCCCATTCACTGTGCACATTCATGCTGCTGATTTGCAGGTGGCTTCAGCTGCAGTGGTGTCTGCTATGGCATCTGCGAGGGTGATATCTCCTTTTGCCATAAACTTGCTTTGGATAGTCGGGTCTCTTAGACCAAGGACAATCCAATCTCTCATGGCTTCCTCTAGATTTGTGAAGCCACACAATCCACCCAAGTTTCTTTGGTCAGCTATAAAGTCCCCGATGTTCTCACCATCGTGTTGATCCCTCTGGTAAAATTCGTGTCTTCGAATGAGGGTTGGAACCGCCGGAGCATAATGAGCACAAAGGATGGGAGCAAGGGTATCCCAGTCCATCGTTTTGACTTCAGCTGGTTTGGCAAGTGCCTTTGCCATTTTGAAAACGACGGGTCCTCAGTGCGTTAGGAAAACCGCACGTTTCTTGTTTGACGTGGTATCCTTCAGATTATTTGATTCCAGGAACATTTGGAACCTGTCCATATATGAGTCCCAGTCTTCGCTAGCTGGATCAAACAGGGCGGGTGGTATAGCGCTGCTGGCCATTCTGCCGTTGTCTGTGCACCGTCAGCCACGTGCTCTGTCAATATTCTGTGAGTGCTCAGTCAGCTCTATCATCTCCCCATCCCATCCTCATTGCCAGTGTTATGTCTGGGTGGGCGCAATAACGGAGACGAGACCTCGAATCGTAACTTCAACTCTTTATTAGTGACTTCTGATCAGAGCCAAAGGCCTGGCTGCAGCAGCTCCTTTTATAGAGCTGACTGCTGCTAAAGCATCCAATGACAAGGATTTAAGCTTGCCATGCTTGGGTTGCGCAACAGCGGCAGCTCGTTAACCAGCCAATTGGATTAGCCCGGAGTGACCAATCACAATCTGCTGTTAGTGGACCAATCAGGTTTGCAGGATTACGAGCCTGCTAGTCCGGAACTTCATTCTTCCAACTAGGTGAATAAAAAAAAGGCAGTAGTTTCCCAAAGAAACAATAAGCTGTCTGATTTGTAAGGTGGTTTGGCTCTTTGGAGAAAGAAAACATATTTAACAGACACCACTGAAGCTATAACTGCAGTATAAGTAGAACTGGCTCCACCAACAACATTTTAGATGGCTTCTAGGAGGAAAAGAATCATTTGCCACAAGCTCTGCTCATAAAACCCTGGGTCATACCAGAAAGCAGCACTCTGATTTTACACACACAGCTTTCTCTTATACCTATATATAAATTCTTTGGATTTTTACTGTGACAGATTAATCACATATAACTATTCTGTGCATTTTAAAGGGACACCTGGAAGACTTGTTTTCTGTATATTTTTGCAGGGTTTTTTTTTCTGTCTTAAGGAAAGGAATGTATAAAAAAGAGGAGAAATTGGGTTATCAAAGCATCCACAACATAAACTGAATACTGGAATGCAATGGATGTTCATAGTACACAATAAAATGTATGCTGAAGAGGCAGTGTTACAAAAATGAGATTCATGGTAATAATAAGATAGCATTTAAAGAAAATATGAAGTGGCCTAAAGTAGCACGATGTCTGCTGATCTGTTTCTTTGTGAATGTACAAAGAACTTTTACATAAAGACCTAGCCTTGATTATAATTAGTTGAAAATTCACTACCACCACCCATCATGTAAATGCAAATTAATGAATTCTATGACAAAAAAGTCCTTGTCACCTCTTGAAAAAAAGAGCCAGGTTAATGAATTATTCTGTTAAAAAGGGTAACCAAAAGCTATCAAGGAAAGCTAGTACTTAACATTGGAGGAAATGAAGAAACATTATTCAAAGCCAATAATAATTTCAGAGTAGATTCTGTGCCTTATAAAGGTTTCCACAGAATAAGATGAAGATGCTATAAGCATAGATATTGAAATCCAATTTCATTTACTTTAGAAGACTTCATTTCAGTACATGAAAGATTTTGCTATGCTTGTTTCTTAGACTTATGTTATATAGTATAGCATTAATTCACCAGTGGAGTTGTGAATTTTTTAAAAAAGGAAACAGAGCAAGTCAACATATAGAAAAAAATTAGCCAAAGTGTCAACAGTAGGTCATCCCCCAATAACTGAAAATGCATCTGGACAAAACCTCCAACAAACAATATAATAAATGAAAATTAGGTCCTGTATCGGGTACAGGTAAGCCATAAGTTTGGTACTAAATTCCTATAAACACAATAATGTTATCCAACCACATCTTGAAAAGAGTTTAGAATAAGTTTTGGAACATGCACTGAAGTCTGGAAAAAAAAATGGTTATTTTAGAGAGATGCTTTGCTTGCATCTTCAATCCTTTCTGAGACACCTACTTCAAATCATTGTCTAGGCATATACAACCTAAACTTGAATCTCCCTCCTATATTTGTCCTGTGTTTGTAGCTCTGTTCATAGATGATAATTTTGAAAGATTTTGAAAAAGCAGAGGAAACCTTGATGGAGAGGAAGTGATTAAGAGTTCCTCCCTCCTTTTTGCTTAAAAACATTTTTTAAGTTCTGCAGTTAACTTTATAGTGAAGTAGAATTTGGAGGACTTGGGCAATGCCTTCCTCCAACTTCTGTCTTTTCTCCAAAAAAAAAACCAAGATAACAAGAAAGCAGATTTCTTTTTTCTAGTCCCTTGCAAATCTGTTATGAGAATTTGTAGCTAACAATTTTTGGCAAGACAAGACAAAGGCAAGGCTGAGGGAACGTGCAAGACAAATAGAAAAATTATTCACTATTTTTTCCTTTTTCTTCTTGAATGGCATGCTTTTGCCTGTTCCTGAAAACTATTCTGAGATCTCATCATATGCCATCTCAGTTGTGTCAACTCAATTGGAAGGAAAGAAAAATATTTATATAATTCCTTGTAGCATTCAGTTTTAGCATTAATACTTCATTATTCACAACTGAAATAGTACCAAAGACTTCCCAGAGTGTATTTTCAATTGCAGTAGGCAAATGCTTTATCATCATCTTGGGTCTGTATTCTAATATGAATTTTCAGCTCATGGCTATCTGTCTTAAATTTTTATCTCTGCATATTTTACAGTGTGACATTTATATTTTTTCTAGTTTTAAAGAACAAACACAGGTGCATTTATTCAAATGTAATTTATACTGCATTCAAGAACATTTACTCTCAAGTGGATGTGTGTAAGATTATTTCCTAATTAAGTAATGAGCAAAATTTTGTTAACAATGAAGCAAATGTATAGATGATAATCTGGAGAAAGTTGTTATGCAGTGAATACATCACAATCATTATGTCAGTTGCAGTTTACATTTTCATTGCAGATTCACTGAATATAAATTTGAATTTTTTTTTCCATTTGAAAAGAAAAAATCTTGTAAAACACTTTCAGCTGGAATTTGCCCTCCTAATTAATGCTCATCTCTAAATGTCAATAATATCCTGAGTATAAAATTATGAAATACTTCTATCAGATAGATGCATATTTCTTTCCTGGTACACTGTCACTTTTTATTCCTTTTACTTTTAAAAATAGATAAGGGACATTAACTTGATTGCCACAAAAGCTACTCATAGTGTTCCACTTTTCAAGTAGTATTTTATGCCATTCCTAATTCAAATCACCATGGCTAATCTCAGCTTCCTCGTGAATGATTTCATGATGACATGGTTGGAGCCTTGGCCAGGTGAAACTGCGGAGGTAAACAGAATGTCCTCCCCATTCATTGGACACTGTTGTCTATGGTCTTCAGCTGCAATTATAAACTGGCATCTGATTTCCATGAAGGGTTTGTCTGTGTACTGCTTTACTCATGCTTTGTAAAATGCTGATGAAGAATTATTCTAATACATTGATTCTCTTGTCTTCTGGTGCTGCTATTAAACACGTGTTGAGGAATCGTTTTTCATCTGTCTGAAAAAAAGTGCTCTCAGTTAATTTCAGATAGAAAATTAATGTATTGCTGGCTCTGTCCCTAAGGAATGCATCACTTGTTTTCTGTTACTTTCTGCCAATAATCTGTTTACATGGACAAACTTCATTCTGATTTTCTTATTTACGAAGGAGATCAGTCCAGCTTTGATTACTGTAATATAATTTTCCATATATCAGGTGATTCTCCCAAGTGCTGACTATGGACACTCTGTGCCGACACTTTAGATCAGTTTGGGATATTAAGAATTAGATGAAATGGATATGAATTCTACCAGTTACCCCTTCTAGCCATGGTGACTGGAAGATTGTGTTATAAATTAATTCAGTCCAGCCAGACTATTTTTGAACCAAGCCTATTGGTTTTCCAGACCCTTGTTCAGAAGTAGTCTAAATGATAGGTTACCAGTACAAGGCATCACTTCAGCGGTAACCTTTCATTCAGACATTTTGAAAGGTAGTCAGTGGCTTTTTCTCATTGCCCTCACTGTAAGAAGAATTATTAGTGGGGTCCCCCCCCCGAGGGATGATAATTCTGCATGGGAGAAGAAACAAAGTCAGAAGAATCTACTATTCCCTGCCTTTCAGTTGTCCAGTAGCAAACTGCAAGGACAGGATCATTGGCAAGAATTTTACTGAGGCAGACAACAGCCCAGCCATCGGGGAATGCAAATTATGCCAGCATATTTTTCTGCCAACTCAAGGACTGAGGGAATACACATTAATGTAGCTCTCAAAGTCTTTGAGAAAGATACCTAGTTAATTGCACCTGTCTTTTCACAAAAGGAAAAAAGCAATCTAACTTGTCAGAAGCAACACAGTGGGGAACAGCAGAAAATTGCAGATCAAAATAGAGAAAAAACTGTTGAGAGAACACCCAGTTGGTTTGAATGAATTCAAGTCTCCTGGACCAACTCAAGGTGTTAATTTTTTTTTTGAGAAATTCTGGAGAAATGCTGGAAGACTGGGGGAAAACCCATATTGTTCCAATATTTTTTAAAAGGAAAAACATAGATTCAGGAAACTACATACTGTAAAAATCAGCTTGTTATCAATACCAGGAAGAATCATAAAAAATAATAATCAAACAGTAGGTTTGCTGGCACTTAAAAAAGGAGCAATGTGATTAATAGATGTTGGACAAATCTCATTGCTCTTTTTGATATACAATTAGATTTTTGGGAATACTGTGACTTTCATGTCTTAAACTTCACTAAGGAATTTGCTCATGTAGATCAGTTTTCTTCTTGGCAAACTGAAACTATGTGAGATGAATGGTCCTATTATCAGATGGTTTCATAGTTGGCTGCAAAACCACAGACAACCACAGTTGTCCTTAATGTGTCATTGTTCATATGGAGGAAGATATGCAGTTGGGTATCTCAGGGTTTGGTCCTGGGCCCAAAACATCTTCATGAATGACTTAGATGAAGGAATAGAAGAGATGAAGATGATATAAAGTTGGAAGTAATTGCTAATATCCTACATGACAGGCTCAAAATTGAAGAGTATCTTAATACATTGGGACATTAAACCTTTATCCCACAAAACATTGTTCAATGGTTAAAATGTAAGTGGGCAGGGGGAAAAAAAGCAGTTACAAGATAGGCTTTGCAGAAAAATTTGTGAGAACATAGGTATCTTGGCAGACCACAGATTAACCACTCAGCAACATGCCACATCTGTCAAAAAAGCCAGTGCAGTTTGGGGCTGCATCGATAGAGGTACAGACATCAAGATCATGGCAAGTGATAATATTGTTCTAAGCTATAGATATATGGTCAAATTGAAGCTGGAATACTTTGTCCAATTCTGGTGCCACAATAGAAAAAGAACACAAAAGAACTGAAGAAGTGCAGGGAAGAATGACAAAGATAGTAAGGGGCTTGGGGACTAAATTCTGTGAAGAGCAGCTAAAGGAACTTAGTATGTTCAGTCTAAAAAATAGAAGACACCCCAGGGTCTGCAATCTGAGAGTTTTTTCATGGCAATAAAGTCCAGAATCCTAGTCATTTGTACAAGGGATGATGAATTAAAGAACAATGAAGCTCGAGGCAGAATTTCTGACCTATCACTTCTTGGAAATCAACCAGATTTATAAGATGCCTAGGATGAATCATCCAGGACCATGCTGTGAAATGTTTAAAAACAAGCTCTTTGGGCATTTCTGGGAAGAGGTCCTAGCTACAAACATCTGATTGGCAAGTTAGGCATTTAAACTCACATCTGCACTCAACTGCTTTACAAAATTCAAGAAAATTTAACAATTGTATCTTATGATTGATACAAGCCAACTCTAGCATACGATTGTCCCTGTCCCTTGCAGTGGTCAGTAGAAACCACTAACTATATGCTGACCAAAAAGCAATCTGACTGGCAAAATATTAATTACCATATTTTCACTTTCAGATCATAAACCAGATGTACAAGGTATAAATGATATCCAACTTATGTCCACTTCACAAGTTGGGACCAGACTGAACTGGAGAAAAGCTCATAGTTATCATGGAGACCAGGAATACCTAAGCCACACTCAATTCCATCCCTAATGGGTAGATATTAAAATTCTCTTGTATTGACAGCAACGTCAGCTGCCACCTCGAGCTTACATCTCACTATCAATGCCAAGCTGCCATGAGCTGGAAGGTGGTGGGCTAGATGGGAGGAGGAAGCTCAAGGGGAACAAATAGTTTACCATATCTCCCTAAAATGCAGCTTCAAAGTAATTTGGGCAGGAATGGAATATAGCTACATGCCAACCTGCACTTGAAGTGGCCATTTTAAAAATATCTTTGAATTTGATTGGACATGAAGTGGCCAGCAATGGCATGTTTTGGTTTTGCATTACTGAAATTCACTTGCCTTCTAGTTAACTATACCTTTCTCAACAAATGGAGTAAGGATCATTTTTACTTAGAGGTTCAAGCTGAGGCAAGCCTGACAAGCAGGTAATTTATCCTTAGCCCTGCAATGTAATATAGGATTTCAGGAAGAGAGACTACTGGGCAGAAAAAAAAAATCATAGTTTGTTCCACAGTGGTAAACTCTGTGGAACAGAATCTCTAGTAATAGATATCACCCAGGACCATCACTAGTTCTCGTTAAGGACCCTGGGAATTTTAACTGATATAAATCTTCAAAAAGCTACTGTCTCCCTTCCATTTCACTCAGTCAGGTCATACATTCTGCTCATTATTCTATAATCAAGTCATGAAGGACCATTATGTTAGAAAAGGGACAAGCACCAAATTGGCTGTTCCTTCTTCTCTTTAATTCAGTAACACAAATTAAATAAAGGTAAAACTTCCCTCTGTCCAGTCATATCTAACTCTATGGGGTGGTGCTCATCTCCATTTCTTAGCCAAGAGAGCCAGCATTGTCTGAAGACATTTCCATGGTCATGTGGCCAGCATGATTATATGCCAAAGGCACACAGAATGTTGTTACCTCCCCACCAAAGTGGTACCCATTTATCTACTTGCATTTCTTGTAGGACCTGGGACAAGGAATGGAAGTTCACACCATTGCACAGTGCTCAGATCTCGAACCTGGGCTATCAGCTTTCCAGCTGAAAGCTCAGCATCTTTAATCATCATCACACACCGTTTATGAATTAAGTAGAAAGTCATGGTCTCAATGTAGCATGAACCTTACAATTAGATTATATCATTTGCTATGAACTAATGCCATACTAAAGAAACAACAACAAATGTATCCAATATACTGTAAATAGGTGGAGCAATAGCAACAAAGCCATCCTGAATTTGTATCAAATAATGGATGCAAAAGGAGAATTATTAATGCCATATACCTGTAGTTTAACACAAGATAGTTTCTGTCTTTGCATAGAAAACAGGTTTCTGTGTTTTGCTTATTCTGCAATGGATGTGTAGAGGTATATATGAAGAGAACATTTGATCCCAACCAATTTGGCATCTAGGCAATGTAGAAAAGAATTATGAGAATAGTGAATATTCAACTCACTAAATGCTTTCTAATTCTATGTAATAGTAAAGGTTTGAAACTCAGCATAATCATTTACTGTCTTGTTAGCACCACAAAACTGACTCAAGATCCAAGTCTTTTATAAGCAGTTTGACTATCATTCAATAGGTAAGTAGACATGTTTGATTTAGTTTTGCTATTTTAAAAGTGTGTTATTTGACAGGCTGAGTATAGAAAGCCTAATTAGATCATGCTGCTGCATTTTTTATAATGAATGCTGCATTTGCAAAGTGTGAAGCTTCACAGTAAGCAGATATTTAATTTTTCATGGCTATTTCTGATAGGTAACATTTTTTTTTTAATCTTCCTCATACATTTGTATAGGAATACTGTTTGTGTGCCTGACTCACATTTAGAATTTTAACTTTGGGATCAAGAAGTCTGACTATTGAAAGACATTTTCATTCGGAGAAAAGAAAATTCTTTGATTTTATCAGACATTCCTGAGCACAAAATTAAATCACATTTAATACCCATTTAGGCTGAATATATCAGGATGGAGCAAAATGAAAATGTAACACCACATAGTAGGTGTTTGGGAATTGACACATGTTGGACTCAGAATAAGGAAGAATGTGCTCAACACCTATGTTCCCTAGAACAGCTGGAAGACTAAAGTGGAAATATTCTGTCTGGATGCAGGTTCCTCAGATTATCCCCATACAGCTGCCTTCCCCATGGTAAAATTTGCTTCCTTTGATCCTTGCCAGGGATTTTTTATTAATTAGATCCATAGGGAAGAAAAGGAGAAAGCTAATCATTGATTGAGAACGGATGACATACAAATGCAGTTAGCATAGTAGCATCTGAGTGACCATTGAGTCTCATTAAATCTCTGTGTCAGCCTTCAAGATTTTCTTCCATTGCTTTGCATCTTTTGGTTGTCATAAGTAATGGGGGGAGGAGGAGGGACATGGTTATGGGAAGTGAGCTGGAGGTGTTACAAAACAGAACTGTATAATTTGGGGGGGGGGAGTTTCTTGCTTAGGCTTCTATCCTATACTATGCGGAGCCACAACTCTTTATCAAAATATTTCAAGGTCAACAGACAGAGGCTTCATCACTACCTGGAGATGCCCACATGATGCTATACACAACTTTTAATTGGATGAGCCAATTGAACTATTGGTGGTGGGAATGTTGCCATCACTTTGTATATGTGATTTACGTGCTCATTTTCTCAGATTCAGAATTCTTTTGTTGCTACCACTTGACTTCCAGTAAAAGATATATTTTCTCTAATTAATGGAGTCTAAGTATTTCTTTCTTGGATTTTGAATGGAGCACCATCTGACACTCTTCCATTCTTCCAGGGAATGGAAGGGACCTCTTCTAACATATTCCAGGGATCTCCTTCAAGGTCTTCTTTCAGGGAATGCAAAACTAGAAGAAAGAAAGCAGAACTTGTTCCCATCATCACCCCAAAAGGTCAATCCTAACTGTTTAGAATGTTTGCAACAGGTCTAGGCAAATTTAACAAGAGATTTAAGGGAAAATGCATAGTTTTTAATGGGGATTATGCATGGTTGCTAAAATGGATTAAGGCTATGTTACATGGAGAAGAAAAATTCTAAAAATCTTCTGTCCATAATTCTTTTAGTTTTAAAATGTTCCACCAGGCAACACCGTGTTTTGGAAAGGGACGTGTGTGCTGCCATTTTCTTCATTTACAGTTCCTGTTTTTTCTTTGTGAGATGCCAGGGAGCCTTAGCCACCTCCATAATAGTTCAAAACATGGAGTCAGAATGTCTAAAACTCTGGAGTGAGATGTGAAACTTTCTGTAACAAACTTGGAGGGGGCTAAGATGAATCTTCACAGGAAGCTGCTCTCTTTTAAAGGTTCTCTGTTAAAAATGTTTATGGTGGGCTTCTATTAATTAAGCTGAACTTTCTGAAATATGGAACAATTTGCCTTGCCAATCCAAGCAAAATGTTTTATTTTTGGTATTCTGGGGCTAAGTATTTTTTTAAAGTCTCTCTGTGTGGAGTATATCTCTTTCAGCCTTTTGTTTGATCCCTTTCTTCTTTGCTGGATCTTGCAAGGAACTGGATCTATCCATCTCCATTTGCAGGTAAGTTGTAGGGTTGGGATGAAGAAGACCACTCATCATCTAAATCTGGTTCCTAGCAAAGCACCAGGATAATGTAACAGCTATTCAGCTTTAACTTGAGCATTCAGCTATAAATCATTTTATTATGATTGATCTTTGAAACTACCGTTTATTTCTTTTTAAAAAAACACAATTACAACATGGTTTCTCTATTTTGGTTTTGTCCTGTTTTGGTTTTATTATGGCAACCACTATAATCTCCCTGACTGGATATGAACTTTACTGGCCTTCTAATAGGGTGTGTGAATATTTTATTAGAAATGTTTTGGGTAGAATTTGCAGTTCTCACTGCCTCTCCCTCCTTCATTTCATGTCCCTTAATGATCTTAGAAAAAGCTTGTCAAGCTTTTCCATGTACTTATAAATCAGGCAACAATATTGCAGCCATAGTCATCAATTAAACCAGAATGACCAGACATTTTACTAATTATCATCTGCTGCATATTATGTAGCCACCTCCCATTTCTGAATATTAACTCATTGTTTGAAGTAGCAGTGTGCCCTGTGGACTGAAAGCATAGAATGATTTTGAAAAGAATAGCAGCAGAAGCAGGAACAATTACAAAAATGTAGAAACTGGTTTTATTTATTTATTTAGAAAATTTATACTTATATTAAAATTTATGATTCTTAACTCCTTTATCCAAAAGCTACATAAAAGGGCAAAATATTTTGTCTGCGCACAATGCTAATAAAGTCAGTATCACCAAAAAGTATCATCATGGTGTTAAGGCTCATTTTTATTGCTACAGCAAAAAGAAAACAACACTAACACCAGCCCTAATGTTAAAGCCATTGTAATAGCTTTTATTGGCATTGTATGGAAGAAAGATGGGTAATAAATTTAATAAAAAACAAACAAATCAATACATAAATTGAAAAAATCACTTTGTAGGACTATCCAAAAAGGAGCTCCAATAATAACTCCAGTTCTTGCCAGCAATATTTTCAATGTTATCCAAAAACGGGTGTACATTCTGGATTTGCTCATACTGAGAAGATTTCTTTTGTGTACCTGAGATCCAAATTCTTGGCTAACAGCCCTGAAGGCATTTTTTTCTTACATATAGTGGTCATATTCCTTTTTCTCTTGGTGGAATTGATAAGTAACTTTAAGGTCTAGTAGCTGCCTGATATGGATGTTACAGGAAGAAATGGAAATGGATGTGATCAGTGTATTGATGCCTTTTCACTGGACAAATCTGCTCAGAAATTCAATATAAACATTACACAATAAGGAAAACATGATGCAGCCAGCATAAATGCCAAAAAATTTAACAGCAATCTCCCAACAGCTCTTCAATCTGCCAGAAGGAACCAATTACTCAACTTTAATTACTTATTTCACAACCAAGATAAATAGGATTGCATATCATGATCAGTAATACAGCATACCACCAAGACATTATTTGTTCTCAGTACACAACAAGCATATCTAGATCAAAAGTGAAACTGAAATAGCTCAGAGATTTTCAGGAACAACTTGGAGAAATTAGTCTTTTTTCTGAGTATTAGTAAAAGATATATTTATCAGCTTGCTCCAGAAATCTGATCTTCACATTTCTTAGATTAAGATCCTTGGCAGCTACAAACATTGCCTTCTGGAGAACTAATACTAAGCAACTTGAAACTCAACAGTGGTTACTATTGTAAAGATTAAAACTTCCTTTTAAAAAGCTCCAACTGTTAGCTAAACCTAGAAGGTACTCATCAGAAGAGAGAACAGAGCTTTTGAATGCTTCCATTCACCAATGCATTCTTATTGTATTTTCATGTTAACTGTGTAACTTTATTGGTTCATACTGTCCCTGGGCAATTGGCTCATTTAATGTTTATTCTATTTTTAAGCATATTGCTCTCATATCACCCTTCTGCGGCATCTGAGATAGAAAATTTAGAAAGAAGGAAGAGAGCATTGAGACATGCCCCCAAGCTCAAAACTCCAGTCATGAGGTTAAGTCATCTATGGAAATACCCTAGATACCAGCAGAGACAATTAGAGTGTATATATTTCCAAATACCCTCTAGCGAGCCACTGGAACTAGCTAATTAGAAACACATATACAGCCCACAGAGATTGTGATGTTGTACAACTTTTACCTCCATTGAAAGGAAAAACAATTATATCAGAAAATGTGCAGATACTTTTGGGGCAAGAAATCTAACAGGAACTCATTTGTCTGGATAAAGAATTCTAGAAAGCTTCAGGCTAGTGATCAAGCATAGGTGTTTTGCCACTGCTGAACTGATCCTCTCCATTCATTGTGGAATCAACAGAAAAATATCCCAACATGATGTCCTTCACTAACTATCCTGTTTCTATTGCCTCTGCTTCAGGTACTACAGTCATCAGATTCCCTCCAGGATAGCAGGCCACAATATCAAATGGATTTGACACACTTTGAGGCTGCTTTTGGGCAGGATTGAACAAAGTAGAAGACAAGACTTTTGCAATTGTTTGGCTAAGAATAATTTAAGGCTACTTACTCATGGGCAGGGGATGCACTGAAAGTCACATAATGGGGATATTATGATATTGTCAGGGCATGTTTGTAACCTTGGTTAGGAACACATGGAAAAAAGCCTTAGTTTATTACAGTATGTAGAAATAAAAGGCAAATTGGCAATGTTAATATATTGAACTAGACACCGATTATCTCGGTGGCTGGTTAAAAACCATACTTGAATTAGAGATGGAACAAATGTTATTTGGCTCCCTTACATGTTGTTTATACAAATTAATTTGGATGCAGCCAATGTCTACAATTAAGACTAGAGAATGTAGATTTCATTAGGGATAACCTTAATATTTTGCTTGTGATTCCAGCATTCCTAGGGATATCCTAGTATGACAAAATATGAGACCAAAGCTATCAATTGAAGTGGACATGTGGGGTTGGTATCTCCTTCATCTGTTTTTAGAAAGTGTCCATCATGTTTGCATCTATAGCACAGGAATTTGCATTATATTCTTTTCTATAATGCAAATAAAACCTTCAATTATATCACTAGTCTATATAAGGGATGGTGGATTTCTAGGGAGAGGTATATTTAAAATAGTTTGCTGATTTATCTCTTGCTTGCTGAGGCAGATCAGGGATTGATCTAGTTCAGATCACTCCAGAAATCAAAGTGCTATCTTAGGAATAAGATTGAAAAATAACCCCCTTTTTTCCCAGTCAGCCTTAGAATTAGCCTGATTTAAGAATTCTAATTTTTGCAGAACCTTTATTTCATACCATGTCCCCATGTCTGTGATGAACAACTGTCCTGGTCATAGAGAATATTTCTTAGTTTTAGGGGCAAAGCATATAACACTTGTACCTAGCACTGCAATGTCTGTCTCACTCAGGTGATATGCAACATACTGCCTTACTTGTTTGATGGTGTTTCCCCCCTCCAAGACACTTTCATAACAACTTCCAAAATGATTGCTGTTTCTTTCCATTTTCAGGTAATACATGATAAATGTTAAGTTTGAAGCATGGGCGAGAAAGAATGGAGACGAGCCGGTGAAACGGTGAACTTCAACTCTTTATTTACATGGTGTGACAGCTCAAACTGGACGGCTGCTATAGCCTTCCTTATATAGGCAACCCAATAACTATTTTAACCAATAACAATCCAGGAGCACTCACTCCGTTAACCAATACGAATGCCCCATTAATGGCCAATCAGATTCCCCTGAACGGACCAATCCGATCCTGCCATTAACAGCCAATCAGAAGTGCAGGGCCAGAACCCTGCACTTGACTCCAAGCTCAAGATAACTTTATTTAACCTTTATGCATTCACAACACCCCTTCCCCCTTGCTTCTGTTTACAGGACGCGGTCACATAGTCCTTAAGGTGCTTTATTAGTCTTTTTGATTTTCTCTGTGCGTTTTGCATTTGGCTGCAATCTTGCTGAGGTAGATCATTGTTTGGAGAAGGGGTTGCCTCTGGTTCAGAGTTCGCATTTCCATTGTCACCAATATCTTCGGCAATTCCCTGAGGTGGACTTACTCCCATCCCTGGTTCTACTTCCCGTGTCTCTGTTTCACTATTGTTCCCTTCGAAAGGGTTTTCCTCTAATTGAAATTTGTCTTCTTCTGTATCTCCCCCCCCCCTCAGTTTGGTCATAAGGGAATTCAGAAGTGCCTGACCAGAGCCGTGATCATAATTGATCGATATGCCGCTTCCATAGTCTATCGTCAGGGCACTGGACAAGGTAGGATCTTGGGCCGGTTACATGGATTACTGTCGCTTCTACCCACAGCGGATTGCCCGATAGGTTTTTAGCATACACCAAATCGCCTACCTAGAAGGTACAGCATCGGCCGCTGGATCCGAGTGGTTTTTCCAGTTCGTAAGCTGGGTGTAACCGGTCGAGATGGGAGCGGAGCTTTTGTCCCATTAGCAGTTCGGCGGGAGTTTTGTTGGTGACGCTGTGAGGTGTGATGTGCTGTGGAAAAAGGATTCGGTTGATTTTCTCGTCGATGTTGTTGTAGTCTAATTTCTGTAAAATTTTCTGAACGAATTGGACCATGCACTCAGCCCTGCCATTGGCCGCAGGGTGCACAGGCGAAGTGAGTGCATGTCGGATACCACGGTCAGCCAGGTACTGCTCGAAGGACAGCGCGGTAAATTGGGGCCCGTTGTCGGATACCAGAACGCCTGGTAATCTGTGGGCTGCAAACAGTCTTTCCAGTCTCTTGATGACCGCTTCTGTTGTCGTGTTCCTCATACGGTGAATCTCAAGCCAATTCAAGTAGGTGTCAACAGTTAACAAAAAGGTGTGGCCTTTGGTCGGCCCAGCAAAGTCCACACCAGGGTCCCCGTGGTGTCTCCCATTTGGTTGGGATTGCCTTTGGTGGAGTGTTGCTCACTTCCTGGCATCTATGACAAGCTTTGACCCAAGTCTCAATTTGCTTGTCGATGCCCGGCCACCATGCGTAGCTTCGTGCGAGGGCTTTCTTTTGCACGATGCCGGGGTGGCCATTGTGCAAGGTTCTCAGTGCTGCTTGTTGGAGTCGCTCTGGGATAATGACTCTCTCACCCCAGATGATACAGCCCTTTTGAGAAAACAACTCTGTTTGTCGAGTTTTGAATGGTGCGAAGTCATCTGATATTTGGTCCAATGGCCATCCGCTTTCCACCCAACTTAGGACTCGTGCTAAGGTGGGGTCATGTCTTGTTTCTCTCGTGATATCACGGGTGGTTAATGGCGGTGTGTGGAGTGTCTCGATCTGCAACGTGGTTACTGTTGGCGCAGGGTCGTCGAGAGTCTCTGGAAGCGGTGCTCGGCTGAATGCGTCGGTGTGGGGAATGGCTTTCCCCGGGCGGTATTGCAGCCGATAATTATAAGCAGCCAAGAATTCTTACCAGCGAGTCATCCTGGGGGATCATATGTTGGGAGTCGGTTTATCTCTGGCTATTATCCCCAGCAATGATTTGTGGTCAGTCACAATAGTAAAAGCCCGGCCACACACGTACTCGTGAAATCTTTTAACGGCAGACACAATCGCGAGGATTTCTTTATTAATTTGGCTATAATTTCACTCAGTTTTTGAAAGCGTCTTTGAAAAATATGCAACAGGGGCTTCGCTACCATTAGGCAATACGTGGCTCAAAATGGCGCCCACTCCGAAAGACGAAGCATCGCACGTGATATTTAACGGCAAGGTCTCATTGTACTGCATGAGTACAGCGTCAGAAGTCAGTAGTTTTTTTACATTATGGAACGCCTGCTCTTCTCTATGACCCCATACCCAAATTGCTTTTTTGTCCAGTAAACGATGTAAAGGTTCAGCGACAGTTGCTTTATGCAGTAGAAATACGTTATAAAAGTTGATAAGGTCTAGGAACGCCTGGAGGTCGGCCTTGTTCCGAGGTCTGGGAGCATTTTTTATTGCTCTCAATTTACTGTTGGTAGGGTGAATACCCTGACTGTCAATTAAATACCCAAAAAATTTGACAGGATCTGTGCACAGTTTACACTTATTCTTTTTCACTTTAAGACCGGTGTCTTGGAATTTCTGTAGAACTAATTTTAAATGATCCCGTAAGATTTTTGTGATAGGTGCAGCAATTAATACATCGTCAAAGTAGGGGACCACACCTTTAATCCCTTGTAGTAGCCTTTCCATAAGGCTCTGAAAAATCCCTGGGGCTACACTGACTCCGAACTGGAGCCGGGTACATTTAAAGGCACCTCAGTGCGTCACAATCGTCTATGCCTGTGCTGTCTTTTCATCAACAGGTAGTTGCTGATATGCCTGAGCTAAGTCTAGTTTAGCGAAGACTTTTCCGCCCCCCAAGGAATGGAGGAGGTGCTGCACCACCGGCACCGGATATGCATTTTGCTGTAGGGCGTGGTTCAGAGTGGCCCGGTAATCCCCACAAATTCTAATCGAACCATCCGGATTAATTGGTGTTATAATTGGGGTCTCCCAGGGAGAGTGATCGGTTGGCTCTAGCACCCCCTGAGCTATTAACTTATCGAGCTGTTCGTCGATTTTCGGCTTTAAGGCAAACGGAACTCGACAGGGCTTAAGGCGGATGGGAGCTATTTTTGGATTAAGGCTGAACGATATTGGGATCCCCTTGTGCTCGCCTAGTTTTTCCGCGAAGATGTCCCTGATTTCATGGACGAGGTCCTCCTCCCAGTCACTGCCACTGATTTGGTTAATGCCTGCCACTTCAATGCCAAGTGGCCCAAACCATTGGAGGCCTAGCAGGCTAGGCCGATCTTTGTCAATCACAGTCAGAGGTAAGTGCGCCATGCGGTTCTTGAATGAGACCCGGACTCGGCTGGATCCAATGACTGGAATCCGATTCCCTTGATAGTCTTTAAGGATAAGTCTTTGGAAACGGAGGTCTTGGCGCCGGATAGTAGGGATGAGTTGCTTGAGGGTCCTCCAGGAAACCACTGAGAGAAACGATCCCGAGTCGACTTCCATTTGGCAAGGCTGATTTTTGATGGCCACTGTAATTCGGATTTTCTTGGCATCCAAGGAAGAGGCGTGACCGATAGTGATAGTTTGGTGAGCCTCTTCTCGCTTCGTGGGACGATTTAAGGTTCGGTTTCTGTAGGAGTGGTTTACTGGTTCTCACCTTACAGGATGGTTACCTGTCGATTGGCGATAATTAGCCCCCTTCGAGGCCTGGCCGGGTCCCTGTAAGCTTCGGCAGACCCGTCCGAAGCTCTCCTCCCACACTCATGGCAGAGCGCGTCACGGAATTTGCATTCGGACCTGGAATGGTTGGCTCCACAGCCAGCGCAGGGGTGTAGGGACTTCCGGTAGTGATCCCGATCGGACCGCAGTCAATGGACCTCTTCTTCGTCACTGTCTGATGATGAAGAAAGGTCCTCGTGGTGGGTCGTCAAAAGCTGCCTTCCGGGAGAAGGCGGAGCTTCGTCTCGGTGTTACAGCTGCGATCTCGGGGCTC
This sequence comes from Emydocephalus ijimae, assembly GCA_004319985.1. NCBI lineage: Eukaryota > Metazoa > Chordata > Lepidosauria > Squamata > Elapidae > Emydocephalus > Emydocephalus ijimae. The sequence continues at coordinate 27 of BHEV01008869.1, read as the reverse complement.
TGAGATCACAGCTGATATTTTCGCCCC
>BHEV01008865.1:0-26453 GCA_004319985.1 Emydocephalus ijimae | reverse complement strand
TAATTCAAGCCACTGGACCCAGGTCGTACCAAGTGAAAACCCGCGATGGAAAAATATGGAAACGCCATATAGATCAGCTTCATTCGAGGCTACAACCTAGTTTCTGCGACTCCGGTAACTCCCAAACTGAGGGGGGAGGGGATGCCGAAGAAACTGAATTCGAGATGGTGGAAAGCACGAATGAAAAGAAGTCAGCAATCGGGTGTAACATATGAAGAAGGATCAGAGATGGGGGCGACCTCACCACAGAGGAACACCTCGACAGAGGCAAGTCCGCAAAGGCCAGAGGACAACGGCGAGAACATTAGCGGCACCGAGTCTTCCAATGAGGAACCACCGGCACCCGACTTGCCAGGAAACGTCCCGCCAAACAAGGTTACAGACAAAAACCGGTGGGACAGCGTAAATCCAATAGACAGTCAAAACAACCTTCCTACCTCAGAGATTACATCACCGCACCCCCTAAACGGAACCCGGGGGGAAGGGGTGTTATAATAAAATGCTTTAATAAAGTTATCAAAACCTTTAGAAAAGAGCAGGGTTCTAGCCCTGCACTTCTGATTGGCCGATAATAGCGATAACGGATTGGTCCGTTAAGGAGAATCTGATTGGCTGTTAACGGGCCTCTCTCATTGGTTAAGGGAGTTAACGCTCCACATTTCTTATTGGTTACTAGATCAGCAGCTTGCCTATAAAAGGGCTGCTGCTGCCCTAGGATTTTGCTCTGTTCCACAATGATTAATAAAGAGTTGAAGTTCACTGTTCACCGTCTCGTCTCCGTTCCTTGTGCCCATGCGCAGAACTTATCAGGCCTTCTATCAGGAGCAATGAGTGGTCCTAGCTTTCATGTCCTAACTCATAGTGGAGCTCAGCTGAGTTCACACTGAACTGAAGAGGATGACTTGCACCATCAAAATGGAAGAAAATAAGCTTTGATGCCGTCAATGGGCCTTTTTTTAACTCAATCAAATTTTTTTAACTCAATCAAATTAGCTGCTGTCTCAATAGCAATAGTAGCACTTAGACTTATATACTGTTTCATAATGTGTTTCAGCCCTCTTGAAGAGGTTTATAGAGTCAGCATATTTACCCCAAAAATCCGGGTCCTCATTTTACTGACCTCAGAAGGATGGAAGGCTGAATCATCTTTGAGCCCCATCAGGATCAAACTTCGGATTGTGGGCAGAGTTTTTACTGTACTTTAACCAGGGTTCAAGGTTATGTTCTACTACAGTCCAACTGAATTGAAGCAATTTATAAACTTGATAAATAAATGCTGTAAAAGCTTTAATATGCATACTAACTACAGCACATGTGAAAAATCTGAAATAAATTTATTAGCTTTGAAAAAATGAAAGTGTTTTTCTTTTCTTCTTTGAGTTGCTTATTTGGTGGTAGGAAACAATAATTCATTCCATGGTTCCTCAATAATTGTCATATAACAATAGGAGATGAAAGAGTAAAGCTATTTATAATTGTTTTTATGTTTGGGAAGTACTGGAACACAGCAGTGATGAAAGCAGGAAAATTAAAATAATCTACTAAACACATTAACCCTAGCCTTGCTAATTAAAACCAACAAATTTTTAAAATGTGTATGTTTAGGGAGGCAACTTTTTTCTTGTTCCAACTGTGTCTATATTTCTTTTGTTTTTAAAAAACTATTCCTGGTTTAGATTAGGAGTACTACATTTTCTTCTGAAATTAAGACTTCTCAGTTAGATCTGATAAGGCTAAATTTGACTTTTTTATTTGTGCATATAAAGCACAATAATCTATCATATTTTAGCCTAACAAGTTGTGAAAAGTTGTCATGATTAGTTTGTGGTTTTATATATGATGTAAATCTAGAAAGCTGAGTTGAATAACCGTGCTTGAATTAATTCTGCAAACAGATTCTACTTGGGAGCCAGCTATAAAATGTTCTTCCTCCAATATAATACATGGAACAATTCCACCATCCTTTCTAGAGTCCAACTAAATGGAATGTAGAAATGCCTATTTTAAACATGTTTAATGTGAATCAAATTATCTCTTTGCCAACTGAATTGCTGCAATCTTTGTACTATTAGAGACTAGAAAAAAGGAGCTTGATTCAAGGAAAGTGTCAAAGATTTCCCCAAATTGCAGACATGGATATCTTTTAAATATGGTTAATCAATCAGTAAAGAAATATAATGTAAGAGTGTAATCTTAGTAAGCAGTGGATGTGAAAACAATATTATAGGGTTTTCCTTTGATAGCTTTCAGCAAACTATTTAATGTGGGATTTTTTTCTGCAATTCCTGTCATGTCTAATATGGAACAAGTAAATCCCTTTGATTTCAGAGTACTTGTATTGTAGATTTTGGTGCTAGTTTCTGTTTTGTGTGAGTGTGTTCAGATCAATGTTGACTCTTGGAAATTTCCTAGAGGAGTTCCTGAGTTTCCCTGGCAAGATATCAGAAGTAGTTTGCCATTGCCTGCTTCGCTTCCTATGGCTGAGAGTGTGATTGACCCAAGTCATCTAGAAATGCCTAAAGCTCATAGAACTCATAGTCCCCCCATTTCTGACCTTGTACCTAAACTTTTACACCAAACTCACTCTCTAGTTTCTATTGTGCTATGATCATAATCATATTTATAAAATATGAACCTCTTTATAGTAGAAATTCTATATTGCCTGCTTGGGTTTATGGATATCCTGATAGTTAGGAAATAACTATTTTAACATTCATTAGCCTTTAAGGTTAGTAAAACTATTCTGTAGAGCAATATGATATAAATAACCAAGCTGTTTTTGCTAAGAAAACTTACTTCAGGATATTCTCACTGTTACTATAAGAGAAGACTGAGAGATATTAGTAACAGACAGAATATCAAAAGGCAAGGTTTGTGTTGCGTTGCCAAGAAAGTATCTCTTTTGGGAGCATAGTTTTACATGCATACCAAACATAATTTCATATATTATTCCCTATAATTATAGAAGCAATAGCAGTTATAAACTCTTAATCGCAGTGTGTGAAATTGGTATCATACTGAAATCTAATCACCTTTTACTCATGTCATGAATTTTGTCAGCGCTGAAAACCTCAGCCCAAAAGTATTAGGATCTCTTTAAAAGGCTTTTATGGAATCTTAAATAATTTCTACACAAGGTTTATTTCAAAGAAGAGAGATTATATGTGATCTATTTCGGAGAGGCCCACTCTTTGCTTCTTGATTCCTCTGAGAGCTGTTCTAGTGTGAATTGCAAGCCTCTGTTGTTGACCAGTATAATGGCCAGAGAGGGTCTGCTTAGCTCCAGCAAGAGATTGGGGGACTACAAAGGAAATTTATTGCCATCACCATTTTCAGAAGAGGGGTGGCAAGTGGAACAATGCTAGAAGCAGGGATGAGAAACTTCACAGCAGTTCTTGGAACTAGATCAGGTGACATTGGTGGAATTAATTGTGGCCAAGTTGATGCACTGTGAATTACCATCACTGAAGAAAACAGTTGACTATGGATAACTGCGCAGGGAGGAACTGGGCCTGGGGGCCACCATCAGGGGTTTGGTGAGTAAATTCCATGGACAAGCTGGATCAGGAATTACAGGGTAACGAACCAAGAAAAATGTAGCAGACCAGATAAGATTAGATTGAAGAAATGGGGAGCTTCTAGAATGTGCTTTCTGGGTGAAATCCAGAAATGCTCTGCATTTTTTTGTGGAGTGAAAGAATGATAATGGGGATGATCTCCCAGGGTGGAAGACTTTGATTGGTGATGGTTCTGGATGGCTTGAAGGCCCCTGGGAGATAGGCTTGTGGGGAATACTAGGGAAGGAAGGATGAGTGGGAGTAGCATAGCATATTGTTTGGGGAATTAGCAATAATAGTGTTAGCTGAGCAAATGTGTTGATGACTTGTACCAGGTTAGTCTTGGTTAGTGGTTAAGGTGCTGGCCTACAAATTATATAGACTGTGAGTTCTTAGTCCAACTTTAGGCATTAAAGCTAGCTGGGTGATTCTGGACCAGTCACTCTCTGTGAGCCCAACCTGACAGGGTTGTTGTGAGGAAAACAGAAGGAAGAAAGAGCATTATGTATGTTTGCTCCCTTGAGTTATTTATAAAGTAGTAAAAGTAAGATTAAAATTAATAGATAAATAATAAAAATTCTAGGAGCTAAAGTCCACACATCTTAAAAGGGTGAAAAACGCTATTCTAGAACAGTCATAACTCATTAATAGGGATTCTGATTAACTCATTACCATTTGTTTCTTTACTGCATTGTGGACTTCTCAGGTCAACCAGTATGGGTAGCATCATCTCTGCGTTAATTTAATCAGGAAGAGCACTAGAAGTAGCATTATAAGTGGCTGTTTTACAATTTCAGATTCTATTTCCATAATGATCTGTCAAATTTCATGTGAAAGAATTGCTTACTGGGATGGTGTTGTACTGTGATTAAGGAAAGGGAGGCAAAAATTGTTTCCCAAACCCTTTCTTGCTACAAAGCTATGTACAACTTGAAAGGCAAAATTAAGTGGGATCTTTATTATGACATTTAAAATGGAATCCCTTTTTCTTAATAGCATATATGCAATTTTGTCATGAAAAGGGAAAGCATTTGGTACATGCCCTTCATGGACTCCATAAGTACTTCAGATATTGCTTGCCCACTATTAAAATATATATTCCTCTATTGAGCCTAGAGCCCCTTCCCTCAAAATGATGCTATAGAGCACTGTACCCCAGAACAATTGGACACAAGAACAGTTTCCCGAAAGCCATCATTCTGCTAAACAAATAATTCCCTCAACACTGTTCAACTATTTACAAAGTCTGCACTACTATTACTATTAATCTTCTCATCACTCCTTATCACCCATTCCCTCCCACCTGTGACTGTATGATTGTAACCTTGTTGCTTGTATCCTTATGATTTATATTGACTGTTTCCTAGCATGATTTGATTGCTTTATTGTACCCTATGGCTATCGTTAAGTGTTGTACCTTATGATTCTTGACTCTTGATGAATGTATCTTTTCTTTTATGTATACTGAGAACATCTGCACCAAGACAAATTCCTTGTGTGTCTAATCACACTTGGCCAATAAATGAATTCTAATTCTAATTCAGTTTAGTGAGTTATGCTGTCTGAATTTCAGAACAAAACCAACACTGACTTTCTGACTTTGGAACGGAGCTTGACATGCATCCAATATACATATCCAGACATATCTGGATATTCAGTTCTTAAAAAGAATTCTGAGATGCCATTTTCCATTACTGATCCATAGCAAGATTGGCATTTTACATACAATTTATAAACTATACTATATATATACATTTTATTTTATTTTTTTATTTTAAGACATACATGCAGAGACAATACATAAAAAAACATAAAACCATCTTCCATTTTGTACATACAGTGTGTCAGTTGGTTTAGAATCATTTGTGCAATCCTTTCATAATCATTGTTCACAATTTATCAGTCTCACATTGTCAAACTAACATATGCTTATCTATTTATCAATTATTAATTATCCTGCTATTTATTCCATCAATATTATATTATGCTGTCATCCAATGGTTATATATGTCTACATTATATTTTGTATCAGTCTATTAAACTTCCATAACAAAATTATCTGTTCTGTTACCTTACCATGTCTTTTTATCCAACCATTGATAAAAAAAAACCCATATCATATAAAATTGCTTTTCTTCTTGTTCTCTAATTTCAAATGTCAGTTTACTCATTTCAGCACAGTCCATAATTTTTTAATAACTTCCTCCTGCATAGGTATTTTGTCATTTTTCCAGTTCTTCGCAAATACAATTCTAGCCGCTGTTAAAACATTTACAATCAAATATTTCAATATTTCTTCATATATGTCCCATATGACTCCCAATAAAAAGATCTCTGGTTTAAAATCTATATGTTTTATCATTTTTTCCAACCATGTGTGGATTTTAGTCCAATATTTCTTTGCAGCTGAACATGTCCACCACATATGGTAATATGAACCAGGTATCTGATGACATTTCCAGCATTTATCCGATGTATTCTTAAACATTCTCGCAAGTCTCGTCGGGGGTAGGTGCCACCTGTAAAACATCTTATACAAATTTTCTTTATATGCAGTTGACATTGTCATTTTTTAATTTTGAGACACAATTTTTGCCATTTTTCTAAATCAATCCCATATCCAATTTTTTCCCCCCAAGCAGTCATGGTTTAACTGTTCCTCCTCCAATTTAAATTCTAATAGATGTCCATAAAGTTTTTTACTTATCTTTTCATCAGTACCCATCAAAATTTTATCTAAATCAGTCAACTTATCATAAATACCTTCTGCTTTAGAGTCTTTATCAAACCTAGATTGTATTTGCAAATATGAAAACCAATTCATTTTTACACCTTGTTCTTCCAACGCTTGCATAGATTTAAGTTCACCCTTTTAATTCAACATCTCACCATATCTAACTGTTTGTTCCTTTTTATATATTATTGGATAAGAAAAAGCTTCAATAGTTGATATCCATGTTGGAATTTTTAAGTAATATTGTCTTTTTATCTTCTCCCAGTTCAAAAACAATGCCTCTCAAATATAAAATACCCTTGTGTTTTATTCCCTTATACCAGAGAAAGGCATGCCATCCCAACAGCAAGTCATGGCCTTCTAAAGTTAGTAATCTACTGTTCCTTAGTGTTATCCATTCCTTTACCCACATCAAACTTGATGCCTGGTAATATAGCTCCCAATTGGGCAAGGCGAACCTTCCTCTTATTCTTGCATCTTGTAACAGTTTTAATTTTATTCTTGCTTTTTTACCCTGCCAGATATATTTCAACACAATTCTATTTAAATCTTCAAAAAAAACTTTCCCTAGTTGAATCGGAATTGTCTGGAATAAATATAAAACTCTAGGCAATATATTCATCTTAATTGTAGATATTCTCCCAATCAATGATAGCTGCAGTTTTTCCCATTTTATCAAATCTGTTGCAATCTGCTGTTTGAGTTTAACATAGTTATCTTCCTTCAGTGTACTACATCTTGGTGTAATGTGTATCCCTAAATATTTAATCTTGTTCGTGACCTGTATTTTTAAATTTTCTTCCAACTCTTTCTTTCGCCTTGCTAACATATTCTTTGTTAATATCTTTGTTTTGTCTTTATTTATTCTCAAACCTGCTACTTTTCCATATTCTTCTATTTTTTCTATTAATTTGGGTGCTGTTTCCAATGGGTCTTCTAATATAAATACCAGGTCATCTGCAAAAGCTTGCAATTTATATTCCTCCTTTTTAATTTTCATTCCTTTTATTTCTCTTTCTTCTCTAATATTCCTGTTGAACACTTCCAATGTTAACACAAACAGCAGAGGCGATAATGGACAGCCTTGCCTTGTCCCTTTTCTTATATCTATAGATTCTATTAATTCTCCATTCACCATCACCTTTGCAGTTTGTTCATGGTATATATATTGTTTCAATGGCTTGGATAATTTTTTTACCAAAGCCCATTTGTATCAATTGCAGTAAAATAAATCGCCAACTCACATTGTCAAAGGCTTTTTGTGCATCTAGAAACATCAAGGCCATTTACTTTTCAGGGTGTGCTTCATAATATTCCAGAGTATCCAGAATAATTCTCACATTGTCTTTGATTTATCTCATTGGCAGAAATACATTTTGATCAGTATGAATAAAATTATTTAAGTATCTTTTTAGTCTTTCTGCCAAAATTGAAGCAAATATTTTATAATCTGAGTTCAACAGAGATATAGGTGTATAATTTTTAACTTGCTGCAGGCCAGTACCTTCCTTCAGTATAAGTGTAATGTATGCTTCTGACCATGTTTTTGGTATTCTTTTCTTCAACATAACTTCATTCATAACTTCTAAAAGATGAAGATTCAATATTTCATGAAAAGTCTTGTAAAATTCCACTGGTAAATCATCTGGATCTGGTGTTTCCCAACATTCTGTTTTTTTTTAAGTCTTCTGTTAATCCCATCATTGTTATATTTTCTTCTAACATTGTTTCAATATTTTAGGTATCTGAGGTAGGTTTGCTTTCTGTAGATATTGCTTAATTTTTTCTTCTTGAATATTCTCTTGAAAGTACAGTTTTCCATAGTTGTCTTGTATAATTGTTTTCTTCTCATTTTCATAGCAAACCTGTCCTTTATTTATTAATTGACTAATCCTTCTTGCTTCTCTTTCCTTTCTCAGTTTATAAGCTAACCATCTGCCTGGTTTGTTTGCATCTTCAAAGTAATTCTGTTTGGCATTTTTAATTTTTTGTGCTAATTCTTCTTTTTCCATTAGTCCCATTTTATTTTTAATTATATCCATTTTATTTTTAATATATTTTTGTGGGGACTTCTGTAAGTCTTTTTCCAATCTTTTATAGTCATCCTCTAATGTCTTAAATGTCTAATGTCTTAAATGTCTTTTTCTGTTTTCTGTTTCTTCTCCTAGTATAATCTATTATCAAGCCTCTTGTTTAGGCCTTCATTGTGCCCCAGAGATTCTGTAAAGATGTATCCTCTTTTCTATTTTCTTTGAAGAAGAAAACAATTTCTTTTTCTGTTTTCTGTTTAAAGTCTTTTTCTTTTAATATCATATTATTTAATCAAAATCAAATTTTCTTTCATCCATGTTAAGCTTTGTAAGAGGGTTTTATTACTCTAGTAGGTCTCAATTCTCATTGTTCTCTGGATTCACTGCCTACTGCACCTTCTTCCTTTTCTTTTTCAATTACTGCTATACACTCCTCCTGAAATTCAGTCAGTGACTCTTCCTTTCTTTCTTCTTCCTCCTTTCCTCTAAAGTATTCTAAGTAGAATAGCTCAGCTTTTCCAACTGTGTCAATTCTGTCTCTTTGTTCCTGCCAAGTGAACAAAAGGCCTTCTGGCATCAACCATTTGTAATTTATTCCTCTTTTAAGTAACTCTTTAGTCAAGAATAAATATTGTCTTCTTATCTCTCTTTTCTTGGTATCTGTTTCAGCACCACAATTTCTTGTCTTTATATTTTAGTGTTTTCTCTCTCACCACCTGGAGTATCTGTGTCTTAATAATCTTCTTAGTAAATCTAATGTGAACTTCTCTTGGAAGTCTATTCCTTGTTGCATATCTTGTATAGACATGTAACACTTCATCCATCCCATCCATCATCGTTTTTTTGGTTATTTCCAATGCTTCTGCCATTATTATAGCAAGGTTTTCACCTTTTCCTTCTTCTATATTTTGAAATCTTAGATAAAATTCTGATTTATCTATTTCCCATCCTAATAGTTCACATCTGCCCTTCTTGACATCGCTCAATCTAATATCAATGTCTCCAATTTTCTTATCTCTTTGTATATCTTCTTCTTCAATTTTTTAAAACCTGTCTTCATATTTCATCATCATCTGTTGAATATTTTCTACTTTCTCATCTGTCTTTTCTATTTTTTGCTGAATCTTCTCGATACCTTGCATAATCATCTGTAATGTTCCTTCTCTTTCTCTTTTTCCTGTTGTAATATTGTCTGTATCATTGTCCTCCAGATGGTGAGGGGGTTGGTACTGAAGAAGCTGGAGCTGTTGTCTTTCTACTCATCTTATAATGCTTATCTGTAAAGAAAGAGAGAGAGAAAGGAAAAAAAGAGGAAAAAAGGGGTGGGGAAAAGACAAAGGCAAACACTTGCCACTCCAAAGGAAAAAAGGAAAAAGAAAGTCTTCAGGCACTTGTATAGTTACAATGGTATTATTAATTATTAATTAATAATAATAATGGTATTAATTAGTTGCAATGGTAAATGTAAAAAGTAAAAAATCAATGATAAAAAAGGGGAAAAAGAGAAATATTCTATATGTTCCTCTTAATAAACAAAAAGAAAACAAAAATAAAAGATTTACATTCTGGTTCCTGGTTTAAAAAGTCAAAATCCAATTAAAGAGAAAAAAGAGCCCCACTAATGGTGTGTGTGGGGGGGGGCGGTTAGAAAGGGAGCAAAAGGTAAAAAGCAATTCTAATTTAAAACAAGCTCCTGCCACCAAATATCCAAGGCTCTTTGATAAATCAGCTCAGAATTTTTCAAGGTCACTTCAATCTTCTTTCTTTTAACTTCAACTTCAGACTCCAGCTATCTGTTCAGAAATGAGCACCTGAATAAACAAACTGCCATCTCTAGCTTTTCCAATACACAGCTCAGAATCCTTGATTGTAACACAAACTAGTGAAAGAAAAAAGAAATAATGTATCCAAGCGTCTGGGCGGCAGTGCTACTTACTTTCTTTCACTTTCACTTCCCCCTCCTCAATCTACAGCCAGGAACTAAAAGAAAAAAAGGAACCCCCCCCCTTTTTTTAAAGGGAGAAAAATAAATCTTAAATCAAGCAGAAGAGTCTTAATCAAAAAAGAATTTTCAAAAGGATTGTTAAAAAAAAGGAGAAAGAAATACAAACAGAAATAAAAAGATTAAAAAGTACCAGTCCAGCTTAAAGTTAAACAGCTTTGCCAAGTTCAGAATTCCAATAAAAAGGGAAAAAAAGAAAAAAACTTTCACTTTGACAATTAATAATGCTGCTTAAACTCTTTCCTCTCCATTTTTAGTCCACTTTAATTTTTTCAGGGTGTTCTTTCCAAGAAATAATAAGTAAAAGTTCATCTCACCAAACTGACACACTTTCTTACCAATCTCTTCCATTCTGGAGCTGTCCCAGCTTCAGCAGCTTGGAAGGCTGCCTCTCCGCCACCGGCAAAAAGGGCTTTCCCTGGATCAACCAGGGACTTTGTGATGTCCCTGGGATCAACAGGACGTGCCCTTGTCAATCACCATCTCCACAGGACGGTTTAGGTCTGACCAGCAGCTGAGATATCGATGGTGATCTTGGAGGATCAAGATCGCCCATCCAACCACCACGACGCCAGTTCCGCCCTCCGTAAACTATATTATATTCTGCACAAGAGGCAAATTGCTCTCTGCATACACATTTCACATATTGTCTATATGGGAATCTATGAGAGAATTAGATGAAAATTATTTTAAATTCTTATCACAATTAACTTTCATATTGCATTTGATATATCCCTCCTTTTTGCCTATAGCTCAAATTAAGTTCACCAGATAATGTGATTTAACTTTGAATCTCAACTGCATTCAGTAACACCAGTAGAGAGGCTAAATCAATTTCATTGTATATATGTACGATGACGATGAAGAAGAAGAAGAAGAAGAAGAAGAAGAAGAAGAAGAAGAAGAAGAAGAAGAAGAAGAAGAAGAAGAAGAAGAAGAAGAAGAAGAAGAAGAAGAAGAAGAAGAAGAAGAAGAAGACAACTTAAATGTGAGATGTTTTAGAAGACAGAAGCATATTATTTTGTCTAAAGTTTCAGGATACACATTCCATACATTCTGTGAAGTGTCTATTTTTACTTACAGATATCCAGAAACTAGGTAATAGGATGATTCTACAGTTTGCTGCCAGTACTAGCAATGGTAAATTAAATTCCCAATAGGAAATGGTTTTTACTCTTCATAAATTCAAATTATAATGCTAACAGGAAATTTTCCATTGGGAAACCATGTAGGACTTTGATCAGAATATTCTCCCTTCTAATTAACTTTTATTTAATTCTGTTGTTAATTTTTAGTTAGCAATTATACAATCCTCATTATTTCAAATATTTTATCCCTCAGCTCCACTCCAGCTAAATTTGTTAGGACTATAACTTTCTGAGGTGCCAGGTGTTGTTCACGTTGGCCAGGAATTTTGAAAGTTGCCATTCCAGCACATACAGTGTGTACATAAGTTGTCTTCTGTGTGCAGTGCTGATCATGCATAAGACAATCATAGATTCCTCCTTGTTGACACTTGGTTATGCATTAACACTCTCTCCTAATATGACTTTCTCATTGCCCAGAGTAGTATTTGAAAAAGCTGCAGTTACTGAGTGCATAGCATTTTATGTGCTGCTGTGGAAACATAGCTGTACTCTGTCTAATGACCACAGGTAGCTGAGTTTTCCACAGGTGGCTGTGGCTTACAATTCTACAAACACATGGAAATTCAAAGACACATAGATATATTTATGTTCATGAATACATAGATGAATACATAGGTTCTTCAATTATTAAGAAATTAAATTGGAACATATTCTTTGGGCACAATGGACCAGATATTGAGAAAGCATTTGAGTAATAATTTTAAAAAATACTAATATTTTTGTCCTGTGCTGCTCCAGTAGCAACATAATGCTAACTTGTCATATGTTTTAAACATAAGTGATTAATAAATTATGAGGAAATGTTCTCTGATTTAAATAGTAAAAAGCAAAGTCATCTTGTTTTATTGACTATAGCACTGGCATCTCTTGTTTTGTCTTTAGAATATTCCTGTAATTGCTGAAGTTAATAATGTTTATGTTGACATTGCAATTTATAGCTGGAATATATGCTGGGTAATACAATTGAAAATGATATGCTGCAGTGTCAAATATAAAATATAATAGTGACAGATAATGTTCTGTTCTATACAAATATATACCCCTGAAAGCACTCTCTCCTTGAATAATTCTTCTGAATAATTCTCTGTATGCTTTGAATAATTCTTTGAAGACTTCTGCCCCAAAAGATGAATAATTCACTCAGTTAAATAATATTATCTCAATCTATTTTAGGTTACATAATACAATTCAGAGAATAGTTGGACCATTGTCAGCGTTCCAACTTCCAAACCAATGAACTCCAAGAAAAGCATTTTCTCAAAATTCCATTTTATGAGAGTTGTCATCTTGGCATATCTGGGAAAACCCAAATCTGAGAGTTCTGGGTTTTCCCTTCCCAATAGAAATTTTAAAAATCCATCCCCTGCACCCACCAGTCCATCACATGGTCCAATTAAACATCATCCCAACTGGAGACATTCCTCCAGACACTCCTCTCCAGGTGCAGGATAAAATGTCCTTGACTTTATAAGAATAGAACAGAACAGAACAGAACAGAATAGAACAGAACAGAACAGAATAGAATACTTTATTGGCCAAGTGTGATTGGACACACAAGGAATTTGTCTTGGTGTAAATACTCTCAGTATACATAAAGAAAAGATACATTCGTTAAGAATCAAGAATCATAAGGTACAACACTTAATAATAGTCATAGGGTACAATCAACAATCAAATCATAGTAGGAAACAGTCAATATAAATCGTAAGGATACAAGCAACAAAGTTACAGTCCTACAATCACAAGTGGGAGGGGATGGATGATAAGGAGTGATGAGAAGATTAACAGTAATAGTAGTGTACACTTTGTAAATAGTTGAACAGTGTTGAGGGAATTATTTGTTTAGTAGAGTGATGGCTTTTGGGAAAAACTGTTCTTGTGTCTAGTTGTTCTGGTGTGCAGTGCTCTATAGAGTCGTTTTGAGGGAAGGAGTTGAAACAGTTTATATCCGGGATGTGAGGGGTCTGTAAATATTTTCACAGCCTTCTTTTTGACTCGTGTNAAGGAGTGATGAGAAGATTAACAGTAATAGTAGTGTACACTTTGTAAATAGTTGAACAGTGTTGAGGGAATTATTTGTTTAGTAGAGTGATGGCTTTTGGGAAAAACTGTTCTTGTGTCTAGTTGTTCTGGTGTGCAGTGCTCTATAGAGTCGTTTTGAGGGAAGGAGTTGAAACAGTTTATATCCGGGATGTGAGGGGTCTGTAAATATTTTCACAGCCTTCTTTTTGACTCGTGTAGTATACAGGTCCTCAACTGAAGGCAGGTGGGTAGTAATTGTTTTTTCTGCAGTCCTAATTATCCTCTGAAGTCTGTGTCTGTCCTGTTGGGTTGCAGAACCAAACCAGACAGTTGTAGAGGTGCAGATGATAGACTCAGTAATTCCTCTGTAGAACTGTATCATCAGCTCCTTGGGCAGTTTGAGCTTTCTGAGTTGGCGCAGAAAGAACATCCTTTGTTGTGCTTTTTTGATGACGTTTTTGATGTTAGGTGTCCGTTTTAGGTCACGTGATATAGTAGAACCTAGAAATTTGAAGGTCTCTACTGTTGATACTGTGTTGTCTAGTATTGTAAGATGTGCTAGTATGGGAGGGTTTCTTCTAAAGTCTACCACCATTTCTACGGTTTTGAGTGTGTTCAGTTCCAGATTGTTCCGGTTACACCACGAGGCAAGTTGTATAACCTCCTGTCTGTATGCAGATTCATCATTGTCTCGAATGAGACCAATCACTGTTGTGTCATCAGCAAACTTCAGTATTTTAACAGATGGATCATTTGAGAGGAGGGGAGGGGCAGGCGGAGAGGGGAGGGGCCAGCCCGGGGCATGATTTGCCAGTTCTCTGACCTGTGCAGAATTGTAACAACCAGTTCTATAGAACCGGTCTGAACTGGTAGAATCCCACCCTTGCTAAACATCAAGGTCATTTTCTAAGTCTTTTCTCCAGTGATTCTAGATCAGTGATGGCTAAGTTTTTCAGCTTGGTGTGTCGAAAATCGGGAAAAAGTGTAGCCTTCCTTGGGTCATGTGTCACTTCAAGAAATATCAATAATTTCTTTTTATGACGGACTGGGCTGGGGTGATCACACAGGGCTGTGAAACTCGTCTCCCTGGTCTCAGGGCTGCAGGTGCAGGATGTGGGGATCGGAAGGCCACCTTATAGGGCTGTGAACCTCATGGATCTCCTTTCCTCCTGTAATGTTCCTGAGGTAATGAAACTGACAAACCTCAGTTTATGGCGGTTAAAACTGGTTCTCTGCTGCAAAGATCTTGTGGCAGTGGTGACACCACACCTCCACACAACAAGCAGGGAGCAGGGATTGGAGCAGAGCACAGGCAGCCTCTAAATGTGCAGGTTTTCCCCACACCAACAGGCGTGTCAGTCAAAGTGCCTCGGAGTGTCACGAGTGACACGCGTGTCATAGGTTAGCCATCACTAGATAATAATCTAGATGGTTCTAGATTATTATATACATATATATTATATACATATATTATATACATTATTATATACAGTATACATTATATACAGTGTTAATAAAAAGTTCTTGAACTGTAGTGCTCTGTCTGAGGAATGATGTTCACAAAAAGTTTTGCCTGATTTTAAATGAGTCAATGAACTCTTCAAATAAATGTTTTAATATCTTTATAATGTTATTTGCCAAAGCTGAGATAACTCTTAACTATCTTGAGCATAGCTACAATAGAATAGATAAATGATCACAAATGTATCTTATTAAACTTTTGCTTATTTATTATCCCACTTTCTACCTCATGGCACCAAAGGCAAGGAAAGCTTAATGGATTATAAATTCCAATACATCAGGGTATCAAACTCATATCACCACAGAAGCATCACATGACATATTGGGACTTTTTTCTCCTTTGCTAAATAGGGTGTGGGTGTGGCTAGCACATGACACATCCCGCCTGTGAGCCAGGAGTTTGGTAGCCCTGCAATGCATGAGTAATGTTCTTGCAGTGCTCTGTGGTTTATTTCTAGGTGCCTTGGAAGAAATTCTTCATGTAGTTTGTTGTGTCTCGATCAGTATCTTGCAGGAAACTCTCTGATGAAATTAATGAGTCTCCTTGAAAAATGGGAAAAGCTCAAATATATTTTTGAGCTAAAGATATGGGAGACTGGACATTAACATAAATAACAGATCCACAGAGGTCACTGGAAGAGATTTAATTTCAACTCACTTAACCTCAGCTAATTTAAAATGCATTAAAAATGTTTAAATCATATGCTTTCATTCAGCCTGTTTCCAGCAGTTGTAGTGGGTAGTCAACAAAACAAGCATGCAGAAACGAAACAAAACAAGACAGGAATTTTTTCTTAGTTTACCATGGTAAATTGACTCAGTTAAATAACATAAATCTAGTCATGAAAGATTAGCTAACATGAATTACATGCCAAAACAATTTGGTGCTTCATCAGTTGTCAATGTCAATTCCTGAAAATACTCATTGTTTTTAGCCTCCTAGTTTATTTTGGCTGGAAAGTAAAGGAAAATCCCTTTGCATTTGGGAATCTACCAAAATTACTAGTTATACCTAATTGCCTGATGTGATATATTCAAGACCAAATATTTACTTAATTGGAAATACCTTATTGCTGAAAGACAAGTACTATATTAGAAGTCAAATATTGTTCTGTACTGAATATTAAAAATGAAAATGAAGAAAATAATATGGAGTTAGGGAAAAAAAATTTTAAATGTTTTTTTTCTTAAAAAAAAACACCTCCTTCTCACATATGTCTGCATTGTCACTTCATTAAAGTGCCTGGGAAAATTCCCTTTTGCCATGGTATCTTTTGTTTAATCAGCTTTTAACATTGACATACAGGCCAATCAAATGCATGTTTGCTTACAAATTAATCTCACTGTGCTCATGGCTCCTATTCACAGTACTTGTACTCAAAACAGCAGTAGAGTTTTTAAGCTACAATCTTCTGGTGGGAATGGAATGTTGTATGATGTGTAATTTTATTCTGTTCCCTTAACCAAGTTACTCTCAAATTTTATGGTGCCATGATCCCCCTAAAATAATAAATTGATTTATATGGAGCCCCCTTTTCCCATGAATGCAATTTTCCAATACACTGGATACCACATAGCAAACAGCCCTGGTCAATTTAAGGTGATCATTCTCTAAAAGGAAACATTGACAAGGGAGGAAAGATCACAGACAAAAGTCTTGTGCAACCTCCACTTTCCTAACTCCAGTTGCAACAAGAACTGAGGTATTTCTTCCCCAAACTGGGTGCATATTTACAGAATCCTCATTCCAAAAAAAAGGGCAGGCTCAGGACATCCATCCCTCCCATTCAGGGTAACTGAAATAACCACATGAACAGTTTCTCTATTTAGGGATACAGGAGTTGGAAGAAAATCAACATGGCTGCCCATTGGGGGTAGTAATGTGAGAGCTGTGTCAAATGGCCCTGGAGAGGGCCAGCTGAGATGGGCTAAAGTGTTTCAAATTTTTTGCCCAATGTACTGTGTAACCTTTTCATCGGCATCACATTGGAAAGTACACCAACAATAGCAACAACAATAGCATTAATACTAATAAAATCATATTTAAATAATAGTGATACAATGATGATGATGAAGAAAAAAAACCAAGTGCAAAATGATCTCATTCTCTCTAAATGTGAACACATTTCCTCATGTGCACACACACACATTTCCATTTTTCCACTAATGATCCTTCTGCAGGACTCAGCTAAATGTGAGGAGCAGGGAATTTTCCAGTGGGATCCCTATTTCTTTTCCATTATCTTGTGTGTTGTCATCATCCTCATCCTTTCTGGAATTCTGTTGCATAAGAGGTGGAACAATTACTTTAACAAAGAAATGCATAAACCCCCAGAGTGCCTCCATTAACTACTTAACTGCCTTCTCAGATTTTATCATTATCCCGATGATATTGTATGACTAAATGCCCAAGTCCAAGCAATGTGGGCATGGTGTGCGTATACATGACAATCTCATCCTTTCTACTAATCTTTCCTGGTTGATGTCACTGAGACTGTTTCTAGCCCAACTTAGCTGAGGAAGAAGCAAGAATCATTCATCACCTATGTGGGTAGAAGGACAGCTGAGCCAACAGCTGAGCAATCATGAAGCACATTCCCCTATTGGCTCTGGCAGCTGCATTTCCCCAACCCACCAAATTTTCTCACAATCTCTCAAGGGTCATGACTTACAGTTTAGGAGCCTGTGTGTGGCTTAATTTCCAAGGTTTGGATATAGTTGTGGCTTTGATCGCCAAATAGGCTACAAGATTGGAGGTATGGCTCCTATGTACACCCATGAACACACACCTTTTTATAGACTGAGTTTCACTCACAGACACATCTCAACCAGTGTGGTATTCTACCGGTTCGGCCCGGTTCTACCGAGCCGCTAGTGCCAGTGAGCAGCGAAGACCTAACCAGTTCTCTCTGCCACTCTGCTATTGGGCCCACCTGCCCGCCCGGGCTCCCATGCTCACCTTTATTCCCTGCTTTTGAAGCACAGCTGGAAGCTGCTGAAGCGACAGGGAGTGTGCAGGCTTGCAGGAGGTGAGTTGGAATGCCTCTGTGCCTCTGCAAAGTGAGTGTTTGGTGCGTGCGTGCGTGCAAAGTGTGTGCACTGATCAGTTACTGAAAAGAAAGAATTGATATCTCAAGAATGTCGCTACCAGATTTGAGATGCAAAAATCTTTGTGGTCAAGAGATGGCAGAAGGGCAGAGATATAGAAAATTAGCTTTTGGCTGCCATCTAGTGGTGTCTGAATTTTTTGCAGCCCAGATTTGGAAATACTACTGTACTTTAAAGCCATAACTTGGTACATTGACATCTTGGTCTTCTGAGATTTAGAATAGATGACCAATATTTATTTTCCAAGAATTGTAAATACTAATATTTTAAACTTAAAATTGCACACATTTTGGGAGATTGAGGATCTCCTAAAAGGGAATGTTAGGAAATGTAGTACAACATATATGGTAACCACCAGGTTTAGAAAAGCAATTCTACTAGTGTCTTTAGGATATTGCAACACATTCCATAACTCCCAAAACACATTCCATAACTCCCCTTTATAAAATAATTTAATTTTGTAAAAGCATAACATTAAAATATTTCTTTGAATCAACTGATTTTGGGTTTTTTTTTTCCAAAACCTTGAATATATGCCAGTGTCTAAATAACTACTTTCATTCTATTTTATTCGGTTACTTCTCCAACTAGCAAAAAGATCTTCTTCCACACCCCTTCCAGCGCAAACTTGCTTGTGTTTCTTTGGTTGATTTCTTTGTGGAAGGGAAAAATGGAACAGCAAAATAGTTGCAGATTGTTTCTTTTTCTCTCATTAGAAGTTTTTACTGAATCTCAGACACTTCCATGAATGGAAGCAGCACCTACGTTCATGAGAACATATTTCCATTAATTTACAGTATATAAAATCATAAATATGTATACTTAAAATGTCTGCTCCCTTTGTGGCTCTTTTCAATAGCCTAGATTAGTAGGATAAGAAAATGCCCAGTGGTTAAAGATATCCAACACAGTTTTGAAATGTTTATAAGTTTTAACGATCTTTAAATTTCTGTCTTTCAAAGGTGCAACACCTTCCTTTGAAAACATAATGCAATATTAAAAACATAATGCAAAATTTTGGTGGGAAAGAACAAATTGTTTAAGTCTGAGCTCAAATTATAGTGAGCGCTGATCTTGCTCCATGTAATTCAAGCAGTGATTTAAAACCAAATACATTATTATGAGCAATTACTTATTCACAAAGGTCATCTGGGACCAGTCACTCTTTTTCAGTCTAATGTGCTGCATTGGGCTGTTGGAAGGATCATGTACATCATATATACCTGCATTTCCTGGAAGAAAAAAATAAAATAAAACATTGTTACTAAACATAGTCAGCTATGTATTAATTTTACAAAATGTGTTTGCTTTTTATTTTAAAAGAATGCTTTAAAAGCAGTGGCAATATATTCATCATCTTTGGATTGATTAAATCCAGGCAAACATAGAAACTATTGGTGAATAGGAAATGACATTTAGGGATTAAAGTTCAACCTGTTTTAGATAGGTTGCCTTTCCACAAGAAAGCAGATCTGCAGCCTTAGAATATTTACCAATCCTCAGCTGTCACTAGACTCAACAGCTATGGCAAAGAATACTTTTGCACAAATCCGCCAAGTGCACCAGCTACAACTGTTTCTGAGCTAGTTAGACTGAGCAGCTACCCACACCTTCATTGCCTGCTTTCACTACAACCCACGCTGTTTTTGAAGGTATCCTTTAAAAAATATCCAGAGGTTGCTGTTGATGGTTTTAAAAAATGCAGTAACTAATCCGCCAATCAATACAAAGTGTAAGGTCATATTGCAGAGGCATCTGCAGAATCCTTTTTCCCCCCAGGATGGTTAAAGAAAGCACTACAATGTCACAAAGCAAACTCTACCCTTATGTATATCCATGCAATGTCACAGCACACATACAAAAAGGTCACAACGCCACAATGCTCATTTTGTCATTTGCCTCCCTTCCTCTGATAATATAATACAGGCTGTTAATTACTTACCAGGGACAATCTAAGTTGCTTGTACAGAGTGTTAAAGCTCTTAAACTGTTTAGGGCCTGACTAACTAAAGGACTACCTTTCTGTTAAATCCTTATTTGGCTGTTAAAATCTGATTTTTTTGAAGATGCCCATTTTCCTGGTCCATCTTCCTGCTGAATTGTTTCCAGGCGTAACACATGCTTCTGAAGGAGTTTCATTGGACTCTCTACTTTCTATGTGTAGGAAAACTGTTAAAGAAGCTTATCTTTTGCTAAGCTTTAATAGTTAGATTATTTTAACGTTTGTCATTGAGTTTTGACTTTATAGGTCTACTACTAGTAGTCCTTTATAGGACTACTACTTATAGGTAAGTAGTCCTCATTCAGCGACCTTTCCAAGTTACCACAGCACTGAACAAGGGGGACTTCTGACTGTGCTCATACTTGTGGCTGTTGCAGCATCCCCACAGCCATGTGATCGCAATGCAGCTACTTGGCAACTGACTCACAATTACAACAGTTGCCATACCTTGTGGTCAAGTGATCGCCATTTGTGACCTTCACCGCTGGTTTCTATGGGCGAAGCTGGCAGGAGGTTTTAAATGGCAAGGTCACATAACCTGCAACTGCATAGGATTCACCTAGCAACAGTAGCCAGGACTGTTGCAGCTGCCGTTGTAAGTTGTCACTGTCATGTAACATCCTGCTTGATGACTGCATCACTTAGCGACAGAATTGCTGGTCCCAATTACCATTTTTAAGTGAAGATTACCTGTAATTTTATTCTTAATTTTATCTTCTGTTTTGAGCACTCACCAGGGTAGAAAGCTTCCTTCTTCTGGACCAAGCCACAATTTTGATTTGTAATATCTCAGCACACAGGCAATATAAGCAGCTTATTTTATTCTCCTGCTGTTTTGCATCTTGTCATCATTCTGCTTCAGTAATATCTGGAAGTCAGCAGTTTTGACTCACATTGAGAAATTACCAATGGTTATAAGCTGCTTTCACACACAATGCAAAGATTTTGGTTTAGTGGGTGAGTAAAGCCAGCCAATTAAGGTTTAGGGAAAACTAATTTTAGCTTAACATGCTGTATAAATCCAGTTAATGTGCATTATTTAGCAAACCATATTACTGAAAGTAATGTGGAATACCAACCAACCAAGTTGTAATGTCTTATTTAACCTCTAAAAATTAATCTTGAGGACAAATAGCTAAAATTATACTGGAAAATAACTTAGTTTACGTTTATTCTTTTGACTTGCTGTGTTTTGGGAGGGAACATGTGTATGTTTCTTTGTTAGATTTCTATCCAGCTTTTCTTGAGCTCAAGTCAGATCCTCATTTTAATCCTTCCACAGTTCTAACAAATTTTTCTGGCTATAGAAAAAGTCAGGGGAATAAAACTTTGTGTTGTTAGTATGAGAAGTAAAAATGGTCTTTTGGTAAGAAAAAGAAGAGTTTCACATGTATTAAGATGAAGTTCTCAAACTGCAATATCAAGTTCCCTTAAAATTGCACAGATTTGTGCAATGAATTAAACAAATGATGTAACTGAGGTCAGGTTTGGGCCTTTTAATAAAATTTATTCTATAGAGCAAATAACACAATGATACCATTTTATAACTTGATAAAATAAACACAAGGAATTTTATAAAATAAACAATCCCTCAGTAATGTTCAAAATTATTATTTTAGTGGGAAGTACGAATTTGTTTATTTTGCCTAAATTCAGAAAGTTTGATCCTCTTTCATTTACCAGTCGGGGAAAGGGGGAGAAGTGGTTCCCTATTTTAAATCAGCTTCTCTAAAAATGCTACCACTTGCAAAACATGAGTAGGCTGTCAGTTCTTTCTGGCCCTCTGTCTGCCCTGAAACAATTACAGCTCATCCTATTTGTTATGGACTAAGCCAACGCAGCGATACAACCCTAAACAGCTTTACTTTACAGCAGGCTTGTAATCCTGCACTTCTCATTGGCCCATGGATAGCGAGTTGTGATTGGTCGTTTTTGGCCAATCTGATTGGCTGTTAACGGGGCCCGCTGATTGGACGCTTGTGAAAGCGGTAAACTCAATTCATTGGTTGTTTTGACAGCAGCCAGCTCTATAAAAGAGCTGCTGCTGCCCAAGTATTTGGCTCTGTTCTTTCTTGATAATAAACAGTTGAAGTCACCGTTCGATGTCTCGTCTCCATTCCTTGAGCCCATGCCCAGGACTTAACACTATTCTTTCCCTTTCTCAGCCCTGGTTGGGATTTGTAAATCCCCTTCGTTGCCTTTTGTCTTTCTAGAGGGAGCATCCGATCAGATAGTCAGAGGTTTATATATCTCTACTTGTCTTCCATACATGATTAATGAGAGAAAGAGAGAGAGAGAAATAGAACTGGATTAGGATTAGGATTGTTGTTGTCACATTCTAGCCAAAATATGCCACACTGACCAGTACTATTTTTATTGCTAGGATGGATGACACACATTGTATATTGCACATATGATACCCAGACTGGTAATTCAGTCTATAACTTCTGTGTCTTATTAAAAAGCAGTATGCAAAAGCCTTGGATGATCAAAGCCAAAATGGGCAGTGGAAGGGAAGAGAATATTGACCATCATAGGAAAAACACGTGGCACTGAACAATTAATAGGCTTTCCCCAATTAATTTTGCTTGCTGGAAGTCAGCTGGTGAGGTTGCAAATCACAATTGTATGGGAGCAAGATACTGCAACTGTAATAAATGCAAGCTGGTTGTCAACTACCCAATTATAGTCATGTTGTAACTTAAGGACAAGTCATATGCTACTTTCTGAAGCTTCATAACTTTGAACTGTCATTAAATGAACAATTATAATTGAGGACTACCCATAATGATCTAATACGATCAATGAACACAAAAAATGTTACAACAAACAGATCATTAAATGCCTAGGTTAGTGTCAAACTCGAATTCAGTGATGGCTGCAACAGGGTTGTGTTTGACCTCAGGGGATGGGGTGTGAGCAGCATGACATCACTTGAGTTGCAGGGCACCTGTGGTGGCCCAAGTGCTCTACCAGCAAAAACAGAGCTCGGGGGAGACATGCACGGCCCTCGTGAGGTCCGTTTTCGGCTGGGACAGCCTCCTGCAACCTTCTGCTAGTGAAATTGGAGCTTGGAAGAGCCACGCGTGGCCCTCGCAAGCTCTGTTTTTGCTGGCAGAGTGCTCGGGCTAGTCCTTTGCTATTTCCAGGGCAGCCCCACGGGCCAGATATAAGCATCCCGTGAGATGGATTTGGGCCCCGGGCCTTGAGTTTGACACCCTTGGCCTGGGTGAATAATTGACTAAACTTTGACTTGTAAATAACCACTCACTTGATTCCTTATTGCAAGTGATATTGCTCTACCGCAGTAATTATATCAGCTGGATAAAAGTTGACAGGAAGGTTTAATTTTGGTAAACAATATGGGACGCTGTGATTATGGATTGAGTTGTTTATTTGCAATAAATTCTACGTTCACTTACTTGAAAATATTTTCAACTGAATAGTGGGTTGTGTTTCTAAATGAATATTTTTGTGATCCATATTTTTAAGAGGAATGTTGATATATAAGAGTTCTTCAGTTCCTACTCTGTATTTTATACAAATGCATGACTCAAAACTATACAGTTCATAAACATCCACTAATTTCATAAAATATCCTGTTTATACATAAAATTGATTTATTTCCTCCAATAGCAGATCACTGGTTATTATTGAAAAATCTAATGTTTACAATAAACGCAATTCCAAATATAACTCATTTTAAAGATGGGCAGCCAATAAATTTGATAAATAATAATAAAATTGACTTTTAAAAAGGCAATCACTGAGAACAGGACTTCAGAATAGCAGCTTTTTAGAGATTCCCATGTTGATTCCTAGATAAATAGATATTTGGACCATATTAAAAAACAAAACAATATAAATGAAGTATTGCTTTGTAGATTTATGAGCCTTGTCAATTTCTCGGATTCTTCTTCCCACTAAAGTCATGCACAGTGCTGCATAAGATGGAGTCATTCTTTTTCTATTATAGTAGGCAGAATCTAAGGTAATAGCTTACAATGGACAATGCTCAGATGACTTCAAGGAGGATTAAAAGAGAAGGAGGAAATCTAGAAATGGTTCTTGCTGCTCATCCTTTGTGTCTCATCCAAGCCAAAGGTGATAGCTAAACAAAAGACTGTAGAATGTCACTACCACTTAGGACTTGCCTTTCACACAGTGACTGAAAAATGTCCGTAGAAAATAAAACAGCTCTAATTACATCATTGAGGAATTGTTTGGTGACAGTAAACATAACTCTAAAAAGAGATACAAGTAGTCCTTGACTTATGACCAAAATTGAGCCCAAAATGTTTGTCGTTAAGCAAGACATTAAGTGAGTTTTGCCCCATTTTACTTTTTGCCACAGTTGTTGAGTGAATCACTGCAGTTCTTAAGTTAATAACAGTTGTTTACATGAATCTGGCTTCCACATTGACTTTGCTTGTCAGAAGATGGCAAAAGGTGATCCCATGACCCCAGGACACTGCAACGGTCATAAATATGAGTCTGTTACCAAGCATCTGAATTTTGGTCATATAAGTATGAAAAACTGTGATAAGTCACTTTTTTCAGTGCCGTTGTAACTTTGAGCAGTCATTAAATGAACTGTTGTATGTCAAGAACTACCTGTAGAGAAGCAAGCTTAAATGCTGAGCTTCTTCATATGAGTAAGGTTGAATGTATTTACTTTTTTACAAGTTAAACCTTTCTATTTACTTGATCCCAGTTGGAATGGGCTGTTTGGGCTCCTGAGTCCAGTCTGCCATGTCACTGAGGGGATGTCAGCTGCAGCATTTCTGGCAGCCCAACCTGTGCTTTTATGCTTTCAGTAAAGGGGGAATGCATTCATTTCTTATCCTATTTATTTTATTTATCTGTTTTCTGCTCCATCTGTTCTGCTTACAGAAGTTGTCAATAGCTTACAGCAATACAAGTAGCCCTTGACTTATGGCCATAATTGAGTTTGCAATTGCAGTTATAAGTCATAATGATCATAAAGTGAGTTACCATATGATCTTTCCTGATTTTATGTCCTTTCTTGCCATGGTCATTAAGTGAATCCATTGTTTGCTCTGAGCCTTTTTTTTTTTGTCAGAAACCAAAAATAACCACAGTTTCTGGAAAAAATATAAATTATAAGCACATGACTATGGGATGCTACAAATGGCCATAAATGTGAGCCAGTTGCTGCGTGCCCAAAATGTAGTCATTTGTCCGGTGGGGCAAGTGTTAGAACTTTGCATCCAGCAGATAAGTAGATTTTGGGGGATGTGTTATAACTTTGACATGTTTCTATGTAACTGGTGTATTAGTTGAGAACTATCTTTAAAATAAATGCTAGGGAAAAAAGGTAGTACAATGAATATAAAATTAAAATCAGTGTAATTCAAATCATTTCCATTATGGAATTTAACTTACTAATTGGAAGATTTTCTTAGCATTCCTGAAGTTGAATATTATTACTATCTGTTCTTTACACATAACTATAAAACAGAATTTGACCATTTTTTCTGAGCCCTCCAAAACCACAGATATTTGAAAAGTACTGTCATTTCCTTTTAATTCACTAAGTATAGTTATTTATACCCATAAGAATTAATTTCTGGTCTGTTTATCATCTTCATTGGCTCCCTCTGTACTTGTTTCAATTTCTCTGAATGCTTCTTAAAGTATAATGTCCAGAACGGGACAGAATATATTATTAAAACCCATAGTTAGAATTATGTTGATAGTATATAATTTATTTTATTCTTGGATAAAATTCATCCATGACATATGCTGCATCATTTGTAATCAAATATAATTCAAAAATTCTTTTCACATGTATTCTCTCCAGCTAGAAACTAAGAGATAGCTTTCAGACAGGACACTTTATTAAAGCATATTCTTCCATAAGATCTTCGAATAAAATGTGTTAATCTGAAAAAGTGCTACCAAACTACTTCTGATTTTTGGCTTTTACTCTATTATTTCAGCTCACTTCTTTAACATCAATATAATTTTGAATTTTCTGTCTTCCAGAATAGTGTTTCTCAGCTTTGGCAACTTTAAAATTCATGGATTTCAACTCCCAGAATTCCACAGCAAGCATCGAAGACCACACATCTTAAACTTGCCACAATTGAGAAACATTCTAGAACACTGTTTCTATGGTCCTAGGACTGTTAGGGATACACACCCTAGCAGAACGTGCAACGGCTGTCTAGCAGGTAGTAAAACTCTGTTTTACTGAGTGTAAGCTACAACAACGTTTATCTCACATGAGATAAACGTTGTTGTAGCTTACACTCAGTAAAACAGATACACTGTGCCAGTTAAATAGTTTTTTATTCCAGCAAGAG
>BHEV01008864.1:0-12802 GCA_004319985.1 Emydocephalus ijimae | reverse complement strand
CCACCCTCATGGAGTCTGTTTCTGACCGTTTGAGCAGCCACATGCACATTTATGGCCCGCTGGAGGTCATTTTGCAGGGCTTTGGCAGTGCTCCTCCTGTCCCTCCTTGCACAAAGGCTGAGGTAGCAGTCCTGATGCTGAGTTGTTGCCCTCCTACGGCCTCCTCCACATCTCCTGATGTATTGGCCTGTCTCCTGGTATCACCTCCATGCTCTGGACACTACGCTGACAGACACAGCAAACCTTCTTGCCACAGCTCACATTGATGTGCCATCCTGGATGAGCTGCACTACCTGAGCCACTTGTGTGGGTTGTAGACTCCGTCTCATGCTACCACTAGAGTGAAAGCACCGCCAGCATTCAAGAGTGACCAAACCATCAGCCAGAAAGCATAGGAACTGAGAAGTGGTCTGTGGTCACCACCTGCAGAACCACTCCTTTATTGGGGATGTCTTGTTAACTGCCTATGCTTTCCACCTGTTGTCTATTCCATTTGCACAACAGCATGTGAAATTGATTGTCAATCAGTGTTGCTACCTAAGTGAACAGTTTGATTTCACAGAAGTGTGATTGACTTGGAGTTACATTGTGTTGTTTAAGTGTTCCCTTTATTTTTTTGAGCAGTGTAGTTTCCTCATAACTTAAAATCCCCTTGCTGAAAGTCTCTGTGCATGCTTCTTTTGTTACTAATTCAACTGACCATAGAAAGGATGGGGTGAGAGAGAAGGATGTACTAATGACTGTTCATGTTTGATGTGGCCGAGACTGCTTTTTCTTTAGGCACTAAAAGAGTTAAATCTGTGGTAGTCCAAATAGTTCTTTCTCTATTCTCCAAGTGAATGGTGTAATGTGCACATCTTCTGGTTCTTGGAAGAACTAGTAGAGTCAAAATGAAAGCTATGCTATTTCCTTGCACTTAAACTGCTAAGGTAAAAGTTCAAAAGTTAGCAATCTTGTTGCTGTCATTTTACCAATTTCCTTTAAAACAGAGGGTGCTTCCCCATGAAGACTCCCATTATTACCACAGGTAACCATTCCACCCTTAATATATATTTCTCCTGGAAAGAAAAATGGAACAAATCACAGGTAATTTACAAGTGGAAGATGATGAAATCTGACTGTCTTGTAAAATTATCAGAAAAAAACCCAGGAACTTCAAAACAAATGCCTCATCTGGAAAGACTAGTAGCTGAACGCACACAGTGCAATAAGCTTTATATTCAAATAAATGCAATATTATTTCTGTATTCATAACATGCTATATCCAAACCAATCAAGCACATTAGGGCTTAATATGATAGCCTGACTCACATAATCTAAGAAATGGTTGGGTTCCAGTGACACACTGTGTAAGAAATTACCCAATTGCTTTTAGCCTAGACTAGCATATTGTGCAAAATACAGCCAGTACAAGAGATGCGACAATTAACATTTTTTTTGCAAAGGAAAACTTTTACTTCCAGTCTTGCTATATGCCACCACCTAGTGGCCAGAAGTGTGCTTTTCTGTTACCTGATTTTCCCCCCTTACTTAAATCCAGATTATGGAGGAGAGAATCTAATGTAAGGTAATTTCACACATAAAGAAGACTTAGCTGTTTTCTTTTAAAATTATTGCATGTTACTTTTTAAAAACCATTTAAGAGGATCTGTGATAATCCAAACACGGTTCCCCCATAATATGTCCACTTTCTAGTTAAGACCTAATAAATTGTGCATTTGATTTTTACATTAAAGGCAAGCTGTTACAAGTTTTATCATGGAAATAAGCAGATTTTCAGTAATGTTCTAATCAAGAACAAACATGGTGGGATTATTACTATCCTTATTTAAAAAAAACAATCGTGTCATTATAAAGCTTGGGATGCAAATAGAACCAATTATTGGCTAAAAAAGTTTGAAGTGCTTGATTAATGGGGTGTGCATTAAAAAAACTCATCGATAAAGCTGCCTTGAAATGCTGTTTTCAGAAACATTGTAGGGAGGAATGTCATAATAGCCAAAATTAGGAGCTGCCTTAGTGCCTTTTCAAACATAACCTGTTTTATTAAAAGGCATGCCAAACTTTACCAAACTTTATCAGCATGTAAGCCTTTTAATAATGTGTATTAGACTGATAAATATGCCAAAAGACATTTTTCTCTGAAGAATGTGTGGATACTACCAAAATTGGCTGTGCTGTCCCAGTCAGTCTATGGGAATTGGATAGTTACTTAGGAATTATGAGCTGTCCCCTTAAGGGAATGCATCATGGTAAATGTAGTTAAAAGATATTCTGGGAAATGTAGTTTGTGTCATGTGGCCACATCTGTAATCCCGATTGGTCACTGTTTTGACCCTTGATGGGTTGGGGGAGTTTTCCTCACTTTTGCCTGAACTCTCTAACTCATGGCAGCTGCTTTCTATCGCTATGAGATGGGTTAGGAGATAGCCATCTTTTACTACAAGGCAGATATGCAAAGGATTGGTCATTAAAGAACTTCACCACAAATGTGAGTTATGAGGATACCTGATGAACCAATAAATGTAGTATGTTATGGATGTCTTGTTGAGTTATCTATCTGCATCTGCACAGCTTAAAAATCCACTATTGTGCAGAAGACAGAAAAGTAAAAGATGGTTTTTGTATTCCTGAAGCCCAAGAAAAATAAAAGGATTGCTTAATTTGAATTCCTGATGCCAAAAGAGGATAAAAAAATAAAAAGATGATTTAAAATTTGAAGTCCTGAAGCCCATCAGTATAAAGACTGTTAATTTGGATTTGTGATAAAGCAATGTTGAAGCCAGGAATGAATGTAGAATGTTAAGCTCTGTGCCTCAGTTTGAACTGCAGGGAGGGGCAAGAATCCCCCCTTCCCTTTTTATGCAAGAGACTTTCCAAATATCCTATGCTCTGGATTTCAAAGGCTATCAAATTTGCCAGGGTTCCTTTGTCTTCATATCAAGCCAGGAAGGGGCAAATTCCCCCTCCTTTTCTCTTCAGCAAAAGAAGTGCTGTGTCTCAAATTACAACTCCTAACTGGGAAGTGTCAATTTGTAAAAAAAAAAAAAAAGCACAGCAGAAGGCGGCAGTAACAGCTCAAAAGGCAGAAATGGCCAAAGCCCAGGCCAACCAACAGGCAGATTTGGCCAGAGTTCAGGCCCAATTGGAGTTGGCCGAACGGCAAAGAGATGCCGCAACAAAGATGGCATGGGCCGCAGCATTGTGGAAGATGGCCAACAACACCTCCCTCCAATTCAACCTTGAAGAGTTGGAAGAAGAGAGCCCAGATACATGGGTCAAAGCCTACGTGAATGAGCAGCACTCGCTTGAAACGAGCAGGTGCAACTGCCTCAATTGCCTAGCAGTCTCCTCAACCAGGGAAGCACAGGGATGAATCTCAACCACAGACTCTACAGGTCAGTTATGCTACTGACGTACGACCTAAAATACGAGATTCACTTCCCAACAGCAAACCTTCCCCAACTGATGTTGTACATACTAAGATCCGAGATTCTCTTCCCAGCACCAGCAACTCTACCCCAATGTCCCACTGCCTGTTGGCCGAGCAACGTAGCCCACCAGTGCTTACAACGACTTCTCAACATGAGAAGTCACGAGTCAACATGCCATCAATGACAACTGCCACAGTCAATCCACAGGCAGCAACATTCCTACCACAACCTCAATATCAATCCAGCTCCCAGGTACCACAAGGTAACCACGCCCAGCCTACACAGCAGCGTGATGCTTGACCATCGTCCCCAGTATGGGAGAATGACATCCTCTGTAAGTACTGGGAGGAAACTACAACCTGTTGTTGACTTACAACCCGAACCCACCCTATGAGAATCCAGGGGAAGAACCCTCTATGTCATTACCTCTCCCCAACTCAGCAAATGCTGAAGATTACTAGAGAAACTTGGCTGTACAGAGTGGAAAGCTAAATTTGCACGCCAACGGAGTTCGCAAATCTCTGACAAGCCAGGTGGCGAGTATCTAGTAGGGAAGAAACTTTTCCTGCACCCCATTCAGGTGGAAAATCTGAACCCTGATGAAACAATCGGACACTTGATGGCTAGGGCCACAGTGTCAGCCTCAAGATATCTTCCACTGTTGCTTCTCCGCTGCTATGCAAATTTTACTTCTTTTGGCTGTCATGACAACGGTGGGAGGGGGGACCTTGGAGGGGAAGAAGGCTGGAGGTGGTTTTGCATTCCTTTGCTGGGTTAGCAAGGGGAGGGGGGATTCTTTTCTTTAACTTTCCATTTCTTGGCTAGCCTCTGTCCTCTTGCACAACTGCGAACTTTTATCAAAATATGTCAAGGTCAATTGACAAGAAGCCTCATCACCACCTGCAGATGACCACATGATCATATTCAGAAGTTTTAATTGGAAGAATCATTTGAACTTTGGGGTGTGGGAGCAATTCTATTCCTTTGTATGTGTGTTCTACCCGCCAATTTCTCAGTTTCGGAATTGGATCTGTAGTTTCCACTTTATTTTCCAGTAAAAGGATAACTTTGCTCTACACCATGGAGTCTGAGTATTTCTTTCTTGGGATCTAAAGGGAGCACAGATTGACACACAGTCTGCTGACTTACCAAGGGCACTTTATGCATCCCACTTAGACGACCCAGCCACTGCCCTATGGTTATCATGGAAAAGGCTTGACGAACTGTATGGCGCTTCCAAGGACATAGAAGCAACACTCTTGGATAGTCTCAACAGATTTCCTCAAATTCCTATCGACAAGCCTCGCCGCATCATAGACCTCGCTAATATACTATTTGAGATAGGGACATGGTAGGTCAGTGTCTAAGACGCTGAGCCTGTCGATTAGAAAGGTCGGTAGTTCGGCAGTTCAAATCCCTAGCACCACGCTCCTGTTACATGTCCCAGTTCGAACCTAGCAGTTCGAAAGCATGTAAAAATACAAGTAGAAAAATAGGGACCACTTTGGTGGGAAGGTAACAGCATTCCATGCACCTTTGGCCATGGAGACGTATTTGGACAGCACTGGCTCTTCAACTTTGTAACAGAGATGAGCACTGCCCCCTACAGCCAGAAATGACTAGCATGCGTGTGTGAGGAAAACCTTTTATCTTTACCAATTTGAGAGTGGATGAATATTTTTCCCATATATTAGCTTGAAATTATTGATTAATAATTTCTCTTGGAGCTGAGCAGCCCAACATCCAGCCATTTCTAGTATTTCATACAGTTTTTTCCGGGTCACCAATTCCTCACATTCACACAAATAGTGTAGGCAGATCTTCCCAGGTGCATTTAGTCTGTGGAGAGGTATGCAGAATGGCACATACCAATCCATAAAAAGTAAGAAGCATCAGCCTCTAATTACCAAAATATTATCTGGATAATCCTTGAAATAAGTATTTTACAGGTCCATTTCCAAATCTCTTACAAACCTTCCAACCTTTCTGAAAGCAGTAAGTTAAAGGACCCATTATGTTCATTTTTTCCTTTTTATGTTCTCTTTCTGTAGATAGCTGGATAGTTATCATGTTATTTTGGTCAATGGCAGAACATTCTGTAGATCTCTATTTCCCCTGCATTTAATAGCTGTTTTAGCAATTTGCTGTCACCCACTGCAAGTGACTAAAGAGGAAAAATTCTTAGCAAGGAAGGTGATTCATGGTCCTTGAAGGTAAGAAAGGATGAATAAAGGAAAAAAAGATCTCTCTATCTAGGAGAATGGTGCTGTTATAAGAAGATAAGCCCTTGCTGCCATTTATCATTCCTCCAATCTTAGGTTAAATTAGACCAACCAGAGTAAGTTCTGCTGGAACTCAGCACGAAACAAAAGTTCAATAGAAGCTGGGATCACACATGACATTATTAGCTGTAATGTTTTGTTGGTATTGTTAGGGATAACATTGTTTACCCTAACTGGTTTAGGTAAAATAATAAATATGTAATCATGGTTTATATGTTAAAGTGTCTGCAACTTTAACTGTAGGAATGTAATTAAGGGAGTGGTTGTGAAAGCACTTTAAAAGAAGCAAGGAACGGCAGCTTGCTCTCTCTCTGGCTTTGATGATCCCTAATTACTGCATTGGACTCAAGACTGCTTTGCGAACGGGAGAAATAAACAAAGGACTGATTAGTAAGTGAACTGACATCGGATATTTCTACACGGACTTTGCTAACTGAATATCCTTGAATGGACTGACTAAATGATACATGACTAATGGACTGTTATTTTGACTATGCTATAAACTCTAAACGGAATAAACTATATTTTTGACAGCACAAGTGTATCTGTTATTTTTACTGTATGTTAATAAACATACAAACTTATCTCACTCATTTATCTGTGTGCCTATCTGACTAACGCTGCACATTCTGTTTAGCTTGTCTCCTTAACCCTGGTTGGGGAACCCAGGCTTAACACTGGTTATGGGCCCAGGCATAACAGGTATTATGAATATTAATTATTGATCATATTAATAAATGTATAAATAACTTTGATTTATTATCCACAATGACTTGGAGCTTCTAGCATATTAAGATAAACCTAAGCAAACCACATATAGCTTAATTCAGTGTTTTTCAAACTTGGCAAATTTAAGATTTGTCGATTTGAACTCCCAGAATTCCCCAACCAGCAAGTATTTTTATCACAACATTTTTGTCTCCCTCTTTTCTCTCTTTGCTCTCAGGCTATAAATAGGTCCGTACCACATATTTGTGCCTGAAACAGAAAAAGAGAAAAGTTTTCTACCTACAGCATCCCTCCATGAAAACTGAACTATTACTGTCACTTTTAAAAAAAAAAAAAAACCCTAAACATTAGAAAAACCTTTCCATATAGAAAGCATTTATTGTTTGTGGATGCTCTCAGATATCATTTTTATTATGCAGATAGTTCTTTTCTATTCATAGGGGGGAAAGTCCATCCAGATGTCATGTATCTAATTCACCTGGCTTTTTTTTAATCACCTAACTTTTTCAGAGAGAAAAGACAGCTTAGCTGCAAAAGGTCTTCTCTTGGGATACAAATTAGCATAATCTCTGATAGCACCCTAGATATGAAATGTTCACAGCAGTGAAGGACATTCATTTATGAGTTATATCTTATAATAATTAAGCTAGGTAGGTATCCTTAGTATCAGTTTTTCTCATATTAGAGATCAGGAAAACACAGGCCATATTTAGTGGTAATTCTTACAAATGACAGCAGTGTTTGCAAGTCAGAAAGCAAAGAAAATAGCAGTTCAAACATAAAATCAGTTTGTTTCTTACTGTCAAGAAACAAACATCTCTTAAAATAAATAAACATAACTATGGTATTCAATATATTTTTTCTAGATATGTTTTCATTTTATTTTCAATATATAACATCTCATTTTGCAAGAACCCATACAGGTAAAACTAAAAAAATTAGAATATCGTGCAAAAGTTCATTTATTTCAGTAATGCAACTTAAAAGGTGAAACTAATACATGAGATAGACTCATTACATGCAAAGCAAGATAGTTCAAGCCGTGATTTGTCATAATTGAGATGATTATGGCTTACAGCTCATGAAAGCCCCAAATCCACAATATCAGAAAATTAGAATTTTGTGAAAACGTTCAATATTCTAGGCTCAAAGTGTCCCACTCTAATCAGCTAATTAAGCCATAACACCTGCAAAGGATTCCTGAGCCTTTAAATGGTTTCTCAGTCTTGTTCAGTAAGAAGCACAATCATGGGAAAGACTGCTGACCTGACAGTTATGCAGAAAACCAGCCTTGACACCCTCCATAAGGAGGGAAAGCCTCAAAAGGTAATTGCAAAACAAGTTGGCTGTTCCCAAAGTGCTGTATCAAAGCACATTAATAGAAAGTTATGTGGAAGGGAAAAGTGTGGAAGAAAAAGGTGCACAAGAAGCAGGGATGACCGCAGCCTGGACAGGATTGTCAGGAAAAAGCCATTCAAAAGTGTTGGGGACTTTCACAAGGAGTGGACTGAGGCTGGAGTCAGTGCATCATGAGCCATCACACAGATGGATCCTGGACATGGGCTTCAAATGTCGTATTCTTCTTGTCAAGCCGCTCTTGAACAACAACAAATGTCAGAAGCATCTTACCTGGGCTGAAGAAAAACAGAACTGGTCTGTTGCTCAGTGATCCAAAGTCCACTGTCATGAGAGCAACTTTTGCATCTCATTGGGAATCCAAGGACTCAGAGTCTGGAGGAAGAATGGAGAGGCACACACTGCAAGATGCTTGAAGTCCAATGTGAAGTTTCCACAGTCTGTGTTGATTTGTGGAGCCATGTCATCTGCTGGTGTTGGTCCACTGTGCTTCATTAAGTCCAGGGTCAATGCAGCCGTCTACCAGGAGATTTGGGAGCACTTCATGCTTCCTTCCACAGATGAGCTTTATGGGGATGCTGACTTAATTTTCCAGCAGGACTTGGCACCTGCCCACACTGCCAAAAGCATTAAAACCTATGGGATTACTATGCTTGATTAGCCAGCAAACTCACCTGACTTGAACCCCATAGAGAATCTATGGGGCATTGCCAAGAGAAAGATGAGAGACATGAGACCGAACAATGCAGAAGAGCTGAAGACCACTATTGAAGCATCCTGGTCTTCTATAACACCTCAGCAGTGCCACAGGCTGATAGCTTCCATGCCACACTGCATTGAAGCAGTAATTGCTGCAAAAGGGGCCCAAACCAAGTACTGAGTACATATGCATGCTTATACTTTTCAGTGGTCCGATATTGTTCTATGTACAATCCTTGTTTTATTGATTGCATGTAATATTCTAATTTTCTGAGATTGTGGATTTGGGGTTTTCATGAGCTGTAAGCCATAATCATCACAATTATGACACATCACGGCTTGAACTATCTTGCTTATTTCCCCCCAACAATGTGGGTCCTCATTTTACTGACCTCGGAAGGGTGGAAGACTGAGTCAACCTTGAGCCAGTGAGACTTGAACTGCCAAACCTGCTGGCAGCTGGCAACCAGCAGAATTAGCCTGCAGTGCTGCATTCTAACCACAACTTCCAAAATTTTCAAACCAAATGCTGAGTAGAAATGATGAATCTTGAAATCTTAGTTTTCCAGAAGATTGAGGAAGGCTGAATTACAAAATAGATGAGTTGATCTCCTGCTGTGGTTATTCAGAGAGGCTATTGACTGCAATAGTTACTACCTGCATTTTTAGCTTGCTGCCCTGCTACTCTCAAATGACAATTTGCACAAAAGATGAATGGTGACAAAACAATGTCCACATTAAAAACCAATCGTTAATTGGTCTCTTCCTAATGTGTCATAAAGCACTGAATTAAATATACATTGTGTAGCCTTGGGGCATTTAGTCAACTTATTTTGCTGCTTATATCACTTCTGCTTCTATAGACCAGAGTGCTATTTTGCCGAAAGTGGATATCTCAACTGAGTGATGACAGATATTTGTATTGTTTAGCTTTGCTCTACTTTGCAATTTACTTGGATGATCCCCTGCAGACAGAACTTGAGTCCCAGAGCAAAACAGGGCAGGATGCTTTAGATTACAGCTGTCAGAAACAGTTATTTGGAAATAGGATTGGGCAGCCAAAGACATCTGCAGGGAATAGAAGGAGAGGCTATTTATTTCAAAATATCTTACCTATTTGGGATTTGGGAATTATTTGAAAGAGATGAAGCAATATTCCTATTAGAGGAACAGCCTTCAGAATATTTGCATTTGTGAATTTCTGTGTGCGCACACAGAGAAAATCCATCCACAGCTTATTTCTACAGAACAAGTTAAACAGAAAATATAATGGCATAGCTCTCTCTGAAGACTTGTAGGAAGGGAGAGAAACCGTTTAAATAAAGTAAGCAAAGAGTATAAGGAGAAGAAACAGCAACAGTGACAACAACATCAACTTGGGCTCTGAAGTGGACAGAAATTACACTGAAGAACATCTGTCTGAATGCCATCACAAAATCACTCCACTTCCCCAAAGGCATTGGTGCCACCATTAATGTGTCTCTCCTTTGCAGAATGAGAAATCGATCAACATCACATCACAAAATAAAGCTAAACAGTAACAGGTGACCTTGTCCGATAGGAAAATGAAAACAAATGTTCAGGGTCTTTGTTTGGCAGCCATGTTTGATGCAAGGGGTTCATTCCCACGTAGCTCATATGTTACTGGTGATGGACAGAGAAATATATGAAAGGGAGAGGGGGATTAAATAGGTATCATTTTTAGTTGACTCTTATCCTTGAATGAGAGTATTATTTTCCAACTGCTGAGGAATGAATAATATAGCAATGCAGCCCATGATGCTCTTTTTGTGGTCCCACTCTGTTGATCCCTATTGTCAAGATTCAGTGGAAAAAGGCCTTATCATTGTGAAGTATGCAAGAACTCTAATGGAAGCTCCATTAGAGGTTTCATATAGTGGGGAGTTTTCATTTTTTTTTTTTTAAAGCTATCCTCTCCCAAATCCTAGAAAAAGCCTGACTATGCCTACTTTGTATACTCGCCTACACTCAATTCTTTGATTTCCCCAAAGATCTGAAGTAAGAGTGTTATATTTGCCTGGCTTGCAGACCACATCATCTGTGATCACAGAGGTCAGATGGGCTGGCTGCTTCAATGAAACTTAAGTATCCATCTATTTTTATTTCCAATGCCTGGTAAAACTCTATGCTTTGATTTCCATTGAAGACCAAACTAAGTTTGAATGGTAACATTCATGCTCACAGACTGTTTTTCCTTAGACAAAGGTCAGGCTTATGTTGCATAAGTGCCTGTAAGTTCCACACTGCTGCTAATTAACATGCATATGTGCAAATGTAAGCAGGCAGCCAGGATGGCTGCTGGGCTTCAAAACACTTTTTAATGAGACAACAAGCAGCTAAAATTGTGCTGAGTTTAGTGAATAGCAATCAGTATTCTACTGCCTGCAGTGCTGGGCCTTGTCTTGATCTCTATTTATATGCCCTCCTTCTTGACTGCCTGCTTTGCTGTGAGGCAACATTTGCAGAGGTTGTACTGTAAAGATTGCAGAATGTGAAAAGATTTAACATTGGCCTATCTCTGGAAGTGCTCTGCCAGATGAAGCGAGGCTGCTTTAGGCAAAGCAGAGATGGATTGATTCAGTGCTCCTGAAGCTTGGCCATGTGAAGTCCACATACCTTTTGCTTTTGCTCATTCTTTTTAGTGACAGATGGAATGCCTGAATCAGTTTGTTCTTTCTGCTGCTCATGGGTTTTTTTCCTTCTCACTACAACCCTGCCTGCCATGCCCATCCCCCATCCAAAGGACTTTGTTTACTCCTCACAGAGAGAAATCCTCAATCCTTTCTGTTGTGAATGAATAAATGTGTGAATAAAGTTATCAAGAGCTTGAAGTCAAGTGCAGGGTTCTGGCCCTGCACTTCTGATTGGCCGTTAAATGGCGAGATCAGATTGGTCCGTTCAGGAGAATCTGATTGGCCATTAACGAGCCTTTCCCATTGGTTAACGGAGCTAGCATTCCCTGGTTTTCATTGGTTGAATATTTAATAAGTTGCCTACATAAGGAAGGCTGTAGCAGCCATTGAGTACGAGCTGTCACACCATGTAAATAAAGAGTTTGAAGTTCACCGTTTCACCGGCTCGTCTCCATTATTCGCGCCCATGCTCCAAACTTAACACTGGCGATGAGGGTGGGATGTGGAGACGTCAGAGCTGACTGAACAATGAAGAACGATAACCGAGCACATGGCGGAAACGCACAACTGCAGAACCATGTCCGGTGGCGTCATACCACCCGCTCCATTCCACCCAGCGCAAGAAGACTGGGACTCCTCTATATTTTGTTTCCAAATGTTCTTGGAAACCAACAATTTGAAGGATGCCACTACCGGGAAGAAACAGGCGGTATTCCTAACGCATTGTGGGCCAACCGTATTCAAGATGGCTAAGGCACTAGCGAAACCGGCAGAAGTAAAGTCTATGGACTGGGACGTCCTTGAACCCCTACTGAGAGCCCACTATGCACCGACCGTGCCAACACTCGTGAGGTGCCATGAATTTTACCAGAGAGACCAGCGGAAAGGAGAGAGCATTGCAGATTTTGTCGCACATCTCTGGAACCTGGGAGGCCTCTGCGGGTTCGCCGACCTGGAAGAGGCCCTGAGAGACCGAATAATTCTGGGACTAGATGCACTGTACTTGCAGAGTAAGCTGATGGCGAAAGGTGACATCAGCCTTGCAGATGCCATCGCTGATGCTACTGCAGCAGAGGCAACCAGGAAGTCGGCTGCCCGAATGCACCGCAACCGCACTCCGGTTCACCAACCGACCGGCAACATTTTACCCAAGTCAGAAGGACAGCTTTTGATGGCCCACCACGAGGATCTCTCTTCGTCGTCAGACAGCGACGAAGAAGGGGTCCATCGACTGCAGTCTGAACGGGACCAATACCAGAAGTCCCAACACCCCTGCGCTGGTTGCGGGGCAAGCCACCCCCGGTCTGAATGCAAATTCCGCGACGCACTTTGTCATGAGTGCGGGAAACGAGGCCATATTGGACGGGTCTGCAAAAGTTTTACAAGACTCAGCCAGTCCTCGAAAGGGGCTAACTATCACCAATCGACAGGAAACCATCCTGTAAGGCGAAAACCAGTTGACCACTCCTACAGAAACAGAACCCTAAACTGCTCCATGAAGTGAGAAGAGGCTCACCAAACTATCACTATTGGTCACGCCTCCTCCTTGGATGCCAAGAAAATCCGGGTTAAAGTGGCTATCGAAAACCAGCCCTGCCTGATGGAAGTCGACTCAGGATCGTCCCTCTCGATGGTTTCCTGGAAGACC
>BHEV01008863.1:0-19549 GCA_004319985.1 Emydocephalus ijimae | reverse complement strand
CAGTTTCTGTAGGAGTGGTTTACTGGTTCTCGCCTTACAGGATGGTTTCCTGTCGATTGGTGATAGTTAGCCCCCTTCGAGATCTGGCCGGGTCCCTGTAAGCTTTGGCAGACCCGTCCGATGTGGCCTCTCTTCCCGCATTCATGGCAGAGTACGTCGCGGAATTTGCATTTGGACCTGGAATGGTTGGCTCCACAGCCAGCGCAGGGGCGTAGGGACTTCGGGTAGTGGTCCCGATCGGACCGCAGTCGATGGACCTCTTCTTCATCGCTGTCTGACGACGAAGAGAGGTCCTCGTGGTGGGTCGTCGAAAGCTGTCCTTCTGACTTGTGTAAAATGTCACCTGTCGGTTGGTGTACCGGAGCGCGGTTGCGGCGCAATTGGGCAGCCGACTTCCTGGTTGCTTCTGCTGCAGTAGCATCAGCGATGGCATCGGCAAGGCTGATGTCGCCTTTCGCCATTAGCTTGCTTTGCACGCCTGGTGCATCTAATCCCAGGACTATTCTATCTCTCAACACCTCTTCCAGGTCGGCGAACCCGCAGAGGCCTCCCAGGTTTCGGAGGTCTGCGATGAAGTCGGCGACACTTTCTCCTTTTAGCTGGTTTCTTTGGTAGAACTCGTGCCGTCTTATGACCGTGGGCACGGTCAGTGCGTAATGGGCTCTCAGTAGGGGTTCAAGGACGTCCCAGTCCATAGCTTTACTTCTGCGGGTTTGGCTAGTGCTTTAGCCATCTTAAATACGGTTGGTCCGCAATGCATTAGGAATACCGCCCGTTTCTTCCCAGTTGTGGCATCCTTTAAATTGTTAGTTTCCAAAAACATTTGGAAACGATCCATGTAGGACTCCCAGTCCTCTTGCGCTGGATCGAACGGAGCGGGTACGACGCCGCTGGACATGGTTCCGGCGTTGTGCGTTGTCAGTCACGTGCTCGGCTTCTTCTTTGTTCAGTCAGCTCTGACGTCTCCACATCCCATCCACGTCGCCAGTGTTAAGTTTGAAGCATGAGCGAGAAAGAATGGAGACGAGACGGTGAAACGGTGAACTTCAACTCTTTATTTACATGGTGTGACAGCTCAAACTGGACAGCTGCTATAGCCTTCCTTATATAGGCAACCCAATAATTATTTTAACCAATAACAGCACTAGCTCCGTTAACCAATACGAATGCCCCATTAATGGCCAATCAGATTCCCCTGAAAGGACCTATCCGATCCTGCCATTAACAGCCAATCAGAAGTGCAGGGCCAGAACCCTGCACTTGACTCCAAGCTCAAGATAACTTTATTTAACCTTTATACATTCACAACAAAAACAAAGTGGTCTTTGAGTTCAAAGAGCATAAATTGTAGATCTTTCATACTCATAACAGGTGAAGAAGAGTCTTTACTTAAGTTGACGAGGAATGGATCTGCTTTTCAGGAAGTAGACTCCCAAGGTTGGCTTCCTCTTCATGAAGCAGCAGTACAACCAAACAAGAACATTCTAGAAATTACTTTGAAAGGTAGTGCCCCTTTGAGGACTATGTGTGATTCTTGCCAATTGCTTATATTAACTTATCAATTCAAACAAAACTCTCTTTTTCAGCCTCGCATCCTAGTGTCTGGCAACAGACCAACCTGAAAGGAGAAACTCCCCTGTTTCTAGCTGTGGACAAATGTCTTATGAAAAATGTCAATGTTCTGCTAATTAATGGGTTTGATCCTGATATTAAGAATGAAGAAGAAGATTCTGCTTTACTTATTGGTAAACCAAATTATGTTGTTTGTCAACAATAATTAAACATTCCCAATTATAAAATAATGATAGCTTGCATTGATTGAATGTGATTTTTCATGCCAAATTTAAGGATATTATAGTTGCCTATATGAGAAGATATTTTCTGCCTAGTGATTCATAATTCAAAAAAAATTTTTTTTTCTAAATGTGAATGAAGAACAGCATTGTAAAATGTTTATATCTTATTTTTTAAAAACTGAAAAACAGATTTATTTTAAAGTTTAGCACTTCATTTTGCTGTGCGATTCTTTTAATCATATACAAGCGACATGTGAGACTGCTAAACAAAGGTTTAGTCTGATATGCTCAGGGGAGATTGAATAGTTTAATAGCTGACAGTTAAATGAAATGTTCAAATGGTGCTCTTTCATATTTTAATATTTTACAGCAATTACACACGAATCATATGAAATTGCTTCCTTATTGATACAATTTGGAGCCAATACCAATCTACAGTGTATCAACAAAAGGACAGCTTTACATGAGGCAGCCAGATTAGGCTTGAAAGATATGGTGGAATTACTGCTTTGGTCCAAAGCAGATCCAGATCCACGAAGTTCATATGGGCTCACCCCTCTAGCGTTGGCAGCACAGAATGGGCATACAGAAATTCTGGAACTCCTACTGCGTAAAGGTGAGATGTTCTGTATAAACCCTTCAGTGTTAAATGTACTGATCTACAGAACAATTCTATTTCTTTGATATTAATAATGTAGTGATTTTATGTTGATATAAACTAAACACGTAAACACCATATAATTTTTGATTTATTATTAAAAAGTTTATTGTTATTTTCACAATAGGTGCCAACATCCTTTCTCAAGCATCAGATTCTGCATCTATATTATTTGAGGCTGCTGGAGGAGGAAACCCAGATTCCATCTCTCTCCTACTAGAATATGGAGCTGATGCCAACGTACCAAAGCAATCTGGTCATCTTCCTATCCATAGAGCTGCTTATAGAGGTCATTTCTTGTGAGTTACATTATACTGATTCCATTTATGGAACTGGGGTGGAGGGGGGAGAGAGGGAAGGAAAGTAATCTATTCTACTTTGTGGTTTATCATATCTCTGATGAGAGACAAGCATTTCTTTACTGTTTGTCAAATCCTGAGTTACGAGGTAGAAAAGTCTTCATCTTCAAAAATTATGTAGAAAAAGCTTGTAGCTTTCTACGCACTGTTCAGCTGCTGACATTGTCCTTCCTACACATCTGTGAAAGGAAGTCCATTCTCCTTTGCTGTCCTAGGACTGTCCTAGTCCTGTGACACAAAAACATTTGTAGAAGTTAGACCAATTGATAGGGGAGGGGTTGTATCTATTTGATATTGTTACACATTCTTTATGTTTTATGTGAATATGAATATTCTGTTGGTATTAGAACAGTCTTCCACAGCTAAGCTTGTGAATATAGAAGAATAAAAACCTGAATTCACCAGACCATTTTGTTTCTTTTGGACTGCTCTTACTGTAGCACCTTAAGGACTTTATTCTTCTTTATAAAATTACTTTAAATAACCAGCTTGCATTTGTCTTTCTCCCTTTCTTCTCCCATTTTATTATTTGCTGAGTTTTTAAAAGAATTTTTCCCCGCTGAAATTCTTGTCTTTTTATATGCATTTTACTAAATGGCTAAAAAGTTGAGTTGATGGAAACTCTTCTCTTACAGAAGCTTATAATTCTAGCCTCTTTATGGTGATCTCATTGTCTTTTCTGGAAGGAAGCACTGAGTTATGAATGAAGAGTATTTTTTTTTATAAAAAAGAACATTTATATTTATCTTATTGCTAGGGCTTTACAGATTTTGATTCCAGTCACAGATTTCAATGCCATAAAGGAGAGTGGAATCAGCCCACTTCACTCGGCAGCAGCAGGAGGACATTCTCAGTGTCTTGAATTTCTACTCAAATCTGGATTTGGTGCTAATTTTATGTTGCATCGAAGAGTTCAGAAAAACTATGATGATGAGAGAAGGTCAGCACTGTATTT
Organism: Emydocephalus ijimae; assembly: GCA_004319985.1. NCBI lineage: Eukaryota > Metazoa > Chordata > Lepidosauria > Squamata > Elapidae > Emydocephalus > Emydocephalus ijimae. The sequence continues at coordinate 15,781 of BHEV01008863.1, read as the reverse complement.
TGCGGTCTCTAATGGGGATATTGAGTCCGCTCGTTTGCTCCTGGATGCCGGAGCCCTACCAAATCAAGACCCCGTTAATTGCCTTCAAGTGGCTTTGAGAATGGGTAACTATGAACTCATCAGTCTCCTGCTTCGCCATGGAGCCAACGTGAATTACTTTTGTAGAATCAATACAACCCATTTTCCATCGGCTCTACAGTACACACTGAAAGATGAAGTCCTCTTAAGGATGTTGCTGACTTATGGATACAATGTTTCCCGCTGTTTTGATTGTCCTCATGGAAACAGCAAGCATTCCAAGTACCTATTTGAAGGGTGGACCTCAACTGTTATCAAAGACACAATGGTAAGTCCTTCTTGGGGGGGAGATTAATCCTTTCTTTATATGCTGATTAGCACTTAGAAATTGCTCAGTGTTTAAGGGATGATGGGATTTATTTGGTTTTCAAAACTGAAAAGGATCATAATGCATTCTATAGAATAAATGGCATTTAGTTATGTCTGCTTGGTATTTTTGTGAAATTGTATTACATGTATGGTTATTTTGCTTCATTTTTGCTGCTGATTTAGTCTGGAGTGCATCAGGCACTTCAAAATATAAGGTATTAAATGCTGTGTTCTCATGTTCTTGTTTTTTCCCCTCAGTTCTGTGAAGTGATTACACTGTCATGGTTAAAGCATCTGTCTGGGAAAGTAGTGCGAGTGATGCTAGATTATGTAGATCATATTAGAATATGCTCTAAACTTCAAGATACTCTTCAAGAACAAAAACTGTGGCCAGAAATCAAAGCAATTTTGTGTAAGTGTCAAATATAGTTACTGGCAGACATTATGGAATGTAAAGATAATTGACACAATGCACTCTAATGTTCAAATTGATTGATCCATTCTTTATTGCCATCAAGTTGATCACATATTTTTTTTCCCCGTGACAATCTGTTCCTGACATGGTGTTCCAGCATTGCACTCCCTCCCTGCCAGTATAATTGAGTGTATCTACTTTGCATAATTTTCAAATTAGGAGCTGTATTATTTGGAAAACTATTTTTACTCCTATATATGATTAGAATAAACCAATGAAAAGGTTTAATTTTGGTAAATATAATTTAAAACAATTTTAATGATTTAAGAAATACTTTATACATTGCATTTTGACAGTCAGTATCTCCCCATTACTAAATATGACTGGATTTTTCAAAATACTTTATTGAAGCAGAGATCACAGTAATCTACTTATACATAAAAAAAAATCTTTACACAGAGCAATATCTTTACTACTTATTAGTGATTAGTAAGCAGTACTTTCTTCTATGCCTCAGCATTAAAAGTGCTAAGGCATAGAAGAAAGTAGTATATTCTAAAATATCTTCTAGATCTATTTCCTCATATAATTTTATCATTGCAATTAGCACAGTTAAAACAGTTTAAAACTTGTCACATTGAATAAAGAACACACTGAGCACAAATACCATCCTATGGTGAATAAAAGATCTCATACTAAATGTATTACAACCAGGGGTGGGATTCAAATTTTTTAACAACTGGTTCTGTGGGTGTGGCTTAGTTGGTGGGCATGCCTTGGTGGTCATGTAACTGGGTGGGCGTGGCTTGGTGGTCATGTTATTGGCTGGGCGTGGCCAACTCAATATCACTCACATCGAGGCATGCGTTTCCTCGCCTGGCCTCTCATGACTGTGGGGATGCTGCAACAGTCGTAAGTGTGAAAAATGGTCTTGCCACTTTTTTCAGTGCCATTGTAACTTTGAATGGTCACTCCACACAAGCAAAGTACCAACAAAGGAGGGAAAAAATTCCAGAGATGTTCCTGAGTCAGGAAGTCTAGTTCTGCCAAGAATGTAGTGAGGGTAGTTTCTGCAAGCAACACCAGAATGTTTCCTTCCTGCCTTCCTTACAGGATTAGGCCAGTAATTTCTTCCAACAACCGGTTCTACGAACTGCTTAGAATGTTAACAACAGGTTCTAGAGAATAGGTGCGAACTGGTAGAATCCCACCCGATTGTAACATACCAGATTTGTATCCAATTTCTGGATGTAAGTACTTGTAGCAGAAGTTAACTCATGCTTTATTCCAAAGCCCTCCCTGACACTGTACCAGTGTCAAAACTCAACTCCACTGGGCTCACAATGATCAATCAAAGTTATAATAAAATCAATAAAAGATAAATATCAAAGATTAGAAGTGCAATGAAGGAGTCTCATTCTCCCTTGCTAAAGGCCTACATCAGGAGTCTCCAAACTTGGCAATTTTAAGACTTGGGGACTTCAACTCCCAGAATTCCTCAGCCAGCAAAGCTGCCTGAAGAATTCTGAAAGTTGAAGTCCCCAAGTCTTAAAGTTGCTCAAGTTGGAGACCCTTGGCCTACACCACAGCTCTGCTAAACAACAGTAGAGTTGGGGGGGGGGGGTGTCAGAGTCCAGGTCAGCACAAATCTGAGCAACTTTATCCAGATTTATCTCAATAATCCTCACAGTGAGCCAACAGATATTCTGAGGGAACCCTCCTTACCCAATAAAGACCAGGTTAATAATCTGAACAGGAAGATAATGTAATCATTCCCTTTCCATAGTTCCCATCATGTTTATCTCTTCATCCAGCTCTTTCTTATGAGCTACAATCAGTTGTAGGAATGGATAATTCATATTACACACACCTATTATTTTATTTTCAGCAAACACACGTCCTTTGCAACATCTTTGCCGTCTGAGAATCCGAAAATGCTTAGGACATTTACGACTGCGCTGTCCAGTGTTCTTGACATTTCTGCCAATACCAAACCGTTTGAAAGAATATATCCTCTATAAGGAGTATGACCTCTATGGACAAGGACATCTAAAAGGAATCTACTGAGTAAAATGCATAAAAGCGCAGTTGGAAGATAGCCAATATATAAATGTACAAAGATATTAAAAGCATGTTTAAAACAGAATTCTAGTTGGTTCCAATATATCTGGTTGCTTTATACTAGAATGCAAAAAAGTACTTTGATGAAGAGTTAATGAAACAAAACACTATCAAACCTCAATGCAGTTTTGCAGATCTGATTTATGGCATTTTCATTTGCATAGATATATGAACTTACCATGTTAATTTGAAATATCTAACACTGCACAAATGTAACTTATGTAACAACACTCAAATGATGTACTCTGGGAGCCGATGTCCCAAAACCCTGTGATATCTTGATTAAATGAAAGGAAGATTGGTCTGGGAAAAAGGAGTTCCCTATAATATTCTATCAGTGGAGGGGGTTCTCCTTGCAATGCTCCATAGGCTCACAAAATCCACTGCAATTTTTCCATGTTAGCTGTAAATATTGAAAGCAGTTTCTTAAAGATTAGCAAGAGTTAAATATGACTGTGTGTCTCATAGGTGCCCACATTGGTGCCCACATTGTACCGAAATAATTGCATGCTGTTTTAACACAGAACATTTTCAAGAAGTACAAGCAGGGCATAACTATACTGCCTAATCTTGACTCTTTCTTTATAAATACTGAATATTCCCTTTAGAAGGAAAACAATTTGCCTATGTAAGAGGTGTTAATTGGCACACAAAAAAATAGGTCATGTATACACTCATGGAAGGTCTTTTGGTTGGTACTTGTATTTTTAAGCAATACTTCTTGTATATCTCTTAAAAATTATATTTAACTTTAAAATTTGGCTTTCCAGGTGAAGTTTAGTCTTAGATTTTGTATATGTGTTATTCAGATAACTTAATAGCTTAGGGTTTTGCTGCCTATATCCGTAAGATGCAATTTAAAATCCTATGCCTTTTTTATTGCAAGTATTGAAAAACAAAGTAACTTCAAAACTTTGCAACTTCAAAAACAATTTGTTTTACAACCCCAAAAGGTTTTCTTTGAAAAGCAGTATTGTAAATGAAGTATGTATTTCCAAAATAACTGTCTTGCCATGTACCTTTACATTACAGGTGTAATTAAAATTGTATATCCTTGTCTTATGTATTGCCTACACCAATTGTATATTTTTAGTTATTTGACGTAGTTATTTTAGTTATTTGACAAAGTATTTGAAATATTTATCAAATAGTATTATGTCACAAGTATTGCTTCATCTTGTCTAAGAAACTGCAACCACTTGTTAAAAATACAATATTTACAGATTTAATTTTCATAGAAGATGTCTTCTTCTATATTCTAATCAAATAAAAATAGGACCACCAGCTGTTAGTTTTGCTTTATTAAATACAATAAATGAATCTCTATTATATGGATATTCTTCCATTACTGACAGATTTAAAATGCATTTCACAAAGGTATTTTGAAATATATTTCCAATATATGATGTGCTTTGAAGAACAAATGCTGATTAAATATTTACATAAATATTGTAGAAAAGCATCCTCTAAAATTGACTGGATTTCACTGAAATCTTTCCCAAATTGTTTTATTAGTGTCAAGATTTTACTTTGCAACTGACAATATTGAGCAGACAATCACTAAATATTAATACAAATATTAAGAGAAATTAAGAATTTTAATTAGACTTTCAATTTAAAAATCACAATCACCAAAACAAGACTAAATCATTGTTTTCTGATTAACTCACTGTATTTTAAAAGCCACCCAAAATTTTTTGTACAAACCTCTTCGCTCATTTACAGATTTCATTATGGAACATTATTTTTTCAATTACATGGTGGATGATTAGTCCTGTTACGCCATGTCATGATTTCTGACTGCCTGACAATATCCATGCATGAATTAGAAAAACATGTCCCTGTGTGCAATTCAATTTCCCCAGGAGTGTGAAGGACATTGTGCTACAAGAGAGGCAAAAGTTTTGTTCAAGCAGAAATGTGCTTAGTTAGCCCATGTATTTGCAGAAAGAAAGTGATTTCAGTTACAGGTGAAAACAAAAGAAAAATAAACAGAATAATAATTTTGTTGAGATATCACAAATAGCAATCCTGATTTTTTTAAAATCAACCCGATAAATTAGCTGAATGCCTCTGATTTACAATACATGCAAAATATGTTTCTATAGTTCATCAGAGATGAGTATCTTATTCAAAGAAATATAGCAACTTTAACTTTAATGTTGTCCTTAGAAATATGATTCAGTACAGAGAAGGCAACTTAGAAAGTATACTTGTCCAGCAACAGAACACAACTGCCAAGTTCATTTGTGCCTTGACTGCATAACATTTGTGTATGCAAAAGCAAATCTGACTCAGTTCAATGGAGTTTACCTTCAGAAGAACAAGAACAGAACAGCTTACTCCAAGGTTTATCCGCTGGCTCCAAACAATAAACCAATCAAGACAGCCAAATCATACTTTTTTGCCTACTCAGAGAACATTTCCGCTAGAAAATCTAATATGAGAACCAGAGCTGCTCAATACAATCCATACGAGTTGGATTTGAACTCCAGAAGAGTAGCCTGTGAACTGGTTTATAATAAAGATCATTTGGTATTATTCACATTATAATACATGTTTACAGAGAATATACACACTACTGGTTTAAAATGAACTGGTGATTTACTTAAATTCATGATTTCATAGTAATATGTGGCTTAACATAGCTGTAAACTGTGGATAAACAATTGCAACAGATATTGCCAAATTTGAGTGAGGTGGCCTAATTTATACTCAAGTTGAAACATAAGAAAAGCTTTCAAAAACTGGCAGGAAACTTCTCACTGAGCAATCACAGCTCCATTTTTATTTCTTGGGTCTCCAAGTATCTTTTATTACCTTGCAATTAGGAACAAAGAACATACATCCCTACTTGATCTCAAAAAGACTTTCCAGTCCAGGTTAATTGGTCTTCAACAGTTTTTTTTTTCCTCCAAAGTCTGTGATCTACTTCCAATTTCCATACAATTTCTGTTTCCAGATTTCAATATAAAAGAAGACAAACTTACAGTATCTATGATATACTCATAAGGGAATGAAAAATCACTGCATTCTTTGTAATACTACATTCCTCACGAATCAATAAGCTCATATGGAATCACAAGTACCTGCCTGATTTTTCTCAGCTTTAGCAAATATGTGCAATTTGTATGTATTTCTGTTACATGTGGATTTAGGTAAATATGACAACGGGTGTTAGAAAAATTATCTGATGGTTTTTCCATGCAACTGATTCTATCACCAACATAATCTCAAACTTTTGCTAATGAGAAGACACTTTACTTACAAAACTTGATTCCAATAATCATGGCAATTCTGTTGGAAGTGTATGCACTTTATTCTCATCTAGACATTTAAAAATCAATTTGTATAATGTTACAAATATACGCAGTGCATTGACACTCCAAGGTACTTTCCAGTGTTTGGTTGAATGTCTTTGCCACCCTCCACAAAAGTGCTCTATGTATACAGAGGAGAAGCCAAGATCACTACCAGCCAGTACAATTTCAAGTAAAAATGATATTCTCATATTTCATCTTAAAACAAAGTGCAGTGACACTAATTCCCTTGAACTCATACACTCAGCACATGCAAAAGCATTAATTAAAAGTTATCAGGCTGCTTCCATTATTGACCCTGCCATTTTTAGGAATCAAAATTGGCTTTTTGTTCAGAGGCTTAGGACACTTTGAAGACTAATATGACCCAATTGTTATGAGATCAAATGTTAGTATTTAAAAACAGAAGAAGACTCTTATTTTACTGCAGGAGACTAAAAACAATCTCTCTGAAAATGAAGAAAAGAAACGGAAGATAAAATTTTTCTATCTACTTCTTAAGTTACACAAATTACTTTCTAAGTCACCAGAACAGCTAGGTAATTGAAACAGAAGACGTTCTGTAATATCCAAATCTGCTACAGCCATGAACTACATTTCTTTATGGTATGAGAACAAAAATCCGTATTTACTCTGAGCCATTTAAGAAAGATCAACCTTAATGAGTGAGAATATGGAGTTGGATCATGTAAAACAAATTTACATGATTCGTTTTGTAAATTTACATTTCAATTTATCATTTCAGACAAGAGGCTTGCACTGAAGGTGCTTCATGCATCAGATTCTTGCTTCTTCTTTCCATCTTCACCCAAATCACTATCTTCTGATGGGCTATTGCTAAGAACTACAAACTGTCCTTCACCAATACTCTGGTTGGATCGACTAGAAGCAGCAATTAATCGACTTTGCTCTTCTAAATCCTGGAAAAAAAATACATTTACTGATTTATGTATAAGCTATGTGAATATTACTTTAAATAGTAAATAATAAAGAGATCATTATTAGCAACTATTTACTGTGGCCAGTAAGTCACACGTTAAAAGTAGTCCTTATTTAGCAACCACAATTGACCAGGAAAGGATTACAAGAGAATAAATAGACACAAATTGAAAATACACATTGAAAGCAATGTGCTGGTGCTGGCAGCTATGAGAGCATTATGCAAACTAACCAGTGTATTCCCCATTGTAATCCTGCTTACTCTCTTGTAATATTTTTTTCTCCAACCTGTCCCACTCTGCAAGCAGAAGGGGAAAAAAGAAAAACAACATGTCAGGAACAGGACAATGCACACTGACTGTAATGTTGATTGTGTAGACTGAGGGGACAGCATTGACACTAACTTTGAACAAGATATGGTAAGCAATGACTACTTGCATTAAAAATGAATTACCAAGATTCATCCACCTGAACATAAAGCTTTATATGGGGCTATACAGAACTTCAATCATTCAGCAATGTGAAGAATATGATTTATGCTAAGTAATACTTCTGGTGCTGTATCCTTTTTCCAACCACAGTTGAGTCACAAGTCTCCTGGCCATCCAAAGTAGGCCATTGCTTCTCAGGTTCTAGCAACTAGTAATTTTTTACTACCTCCAATGTTGCCACGTAAACATGTCTGCTTTAATCTAAAACCAATCAATATCAGTATTGTGAGGAAAAGTAATTTCTCATGCTTATTCAATTTCAATAAAATTGCTATTTTGAAAGTTCAAAAATCCAGTTAAACCTTGATCAAATGCATACCTTTTCAATTTGTTTCTGTTTATTGAGCTCTTTTTTCTGTTTTTCCTTTTCTCTTTCTATTTCTTTCTGTTTTTCTGATGATCTTCGATCCTGAGTTTTTTAAAAAAGAACATGCTGAATACCAAAAGGTAACATTATTTTCACGCAATTGATTGCTACTTTGTTTGCCTGAAAAATTGCCCAAATATAGGTTTCCAAATACTCTTACTGCTTTTCAAAGTAAAGTATTAAAACTCTTGGCTTTCACATCATATCAGTATATCACATCAGTTATACAATAGAAAAATAAACTAAACAGTAATTTAAAGATTTAAAGACCAGGATGCTTACTTAATTGTTTCTCCAAATAGTAATTTGTTTATTCACAAAACACTCCCGTCACTATATGATTCTGCTTCTCAATTATATTCACTTGTTCGAATCAGATGAAGGTGCCAGAGGCACTTTCTTAAAAGGTATACTAGAATAGGAATAAAAACATTCTTCTTCTCAAATCCAGCTAAAAAATGTTGAAGGATGGTTCACACGTGTCCAGAACTCCCTCACAGAGATGCGCAATGATCACTTCAAGAATCAGAATTACAGCTACCTATCCTTCTGTTTTAACTTTGCACTTTATTTATATACATATTACATGCTTTGCAAACTATGTATAAAGTCAACAAACATAACAAACTGGAAAACAAAACCCCTCTCACATTTGGCACATATAGACTTGCTGAGCCGCATTCAAAAAAAGAAGCAATACTTCCAAAGAGATTTTACTGCCTGATTTGGACAATAAAGCAACATTATTTCAAGGATTAAGAAGAATGTAAATTGTGTGTACAATACAGATAGTCCTCGACTTACACAATTGAGCCCAAAATTTCTATTGCTAAGCGAGACACTTGTTAAGTGAGTTTTGCCTCATTTTACGACCTTTCCTTGTCACAGTTGTCAAGTGAATCACTGAAGCTTTTAAGTTAGTAACAAGATTGTTAAGTGAATCTGGTTTTCCCATTGATTTTGGTTGTCAGAAGGTTATCAATGGTGATCACAACACCACTGCAACCAGCATAAATATGAACCAGTTGCCAAGAATCTGAATTTTGATCATGTGACCATTGAGATTCTACAACAGTCATATGAAAAATGTTCATAAGTCACTTTTTTCATGAGATTGTAGTTTTGAACAGAAACTAAATAAAACTGTTTTAAGTCAAGGACTGCCTGTATATTCTTAAGGTCAAGACAGATAAATATTTAAGGGTCAGAAAAACCTTTTCTTTTTATCGTGTTTTAAGAGTCAAGGGAGATTTACTTACTCTCTGTTTTCTGCCTTCATCTGCAGAAAACTTAGCCAAATTACTTGCTTGTCAATATCTATTTCACACCCTGGATTGAAACTACTTGTCCCTTGCAAGGTGCTGGTTGATAGTTTATTTGTGAGAATAGTTATTGGGTGAGAGAGTTCAGCAGTGGAGTGTTTAGTTGTTTTTCATTTCACTGATTGTCAATGGAGAGATTAGTAACATATTCAAGTACCATCACACCTTTTTCTAGAGATGGTGATGCATCAACAATTAAATAATTACTCTAAAAACCAAAAGGTTTTTTTTTTGTTATTCCAAAATTGAACAGGATTTGAGATTGGACACTGAAATTTCACCAATTTGGGCAGATGTCAGGAGATATTGCAAGTGATACTGAACTATATCCTCATTTAATATACATAAACTACCTCTACATTTTATTCCAAGTTAAGTCTTACCAATTCAGCATGCAATGCAATCTGTTTTGCAAGTCCCACGGAATCACAAATCTAAATGAAGAAACAAATAGTTACTATTATAATCATTAAAAATGTGTTCATCTTCAAGGACAGTAAATACTTAATTGAACAGACTACTTGGGAGAGGCATGTCTGTTAAAACAAAAGATCCATGAAACAGAAAATTGAACTGCCATTAAAGGTGATTCTGACAATTACAGATGCAGCATATCTACACACTGAAGAAAAACTGTAGCTGAGGATCAGAGCCTGGAAGCATTAGAACCTGCGCTGATCCAGGAGCCAGAGGAACTTCCAGAGACAAGGTGAATTGTGAACCAGGAAAATCTGGTGTGTGGAATCTCAAGTCTGCTAAACTAAAGGTTCAGCCAAGATGGCACCAACGACAGCTGCCTCGGTGAAATGCTCTCTAATGGTTTCTTTATTCCTCATTATTATCTGCAATTCACTATGGATTTCATACTCACGAGACCATCTGCTAAGAATTAGGCAATGTTTCCTTAAGGAGCAGCTTTCTGATTCCCCAGCCCCACCCGTCTTTGCAAACGCGGAGGAGATTCTAACCAATTCCCCGGTGCTATGGATTACAACAAAGAAAGCAAAGAAGCGACCATGCCGGAAGAGGAGACGAGGTAAACAAGCGGGAATTTTAAACAGACTAAGGAATAGGGGGGAAAAAACTCCTCTCCCTTCAATCTTTCTGACTAATTTACACTCACTCACTAACAAGATGGATGAAATTCATCTCTTAAATAGATGGAATTCTGATTTTCATAATTCAGCTATTCTTTGTTTTACTGAAACCTGGCTTAATCCACAAATTCATGGGGACAACACCATATCCATCCCAGGATTTCAGACATTTAGATCAGACAGAATTGAAGAGATATCAGGTAAAACAAAGGGTGGTGGATTATGTTTGTATATCAACAACAGCTGGTCTCAGGATATAACTATAATATATAAGTTTTGTGATGAAAACTTGGAGTCTTTACACATCAACTGCAAGCCATTTTACTCCGCACGTGAGTTCTCATTTCTCCTAATAGCTGTGTGTGTTCCTCCACAAGCCTGTGTAAACAAGGCATTATGAACTCTTGCTGATCAAATTATGGAGGCTGAAGCCAAACACCCAGGTTCCCTTCCCATCATTTTAGGAGATTTCAATCAAGCAAATTTAAGGAAAGAGCTCCCAAAATATTTCCAGCATGTAAATTGTCCCACCAGAGGCAAAAATACTTTAGACCACTGCTACACAACAGTAAAAGATGCTTATAGGTCTTTATCACGAGCAGCTGTGGAACACTCTGACCACTGCATGATTCACCTTGTACCTGCCTACAGACAAAGACTTAAAACCATTAAACCAATAATTAAATCAGTGAAGACTTGGTTGGATGAGGCAAAGCTGAAACTCCAGGCCTGCCTTGATTGCACTGATTGGAATGTTTTTGAAGATGCCTCTGCAGACCTAGATGAGCTCACAGATACTGTAACACAGGGGTGGGCAAACTACGGCCCACGGGCCACATCCGGCCCGTTGGTCTGTCCAATCCGGCCTGCCCTTGAAAAAAAATCGCTGCCATTGGTCTGTCCAATCCGGCCCGCCCCTGAAAAAAAATCGCTGGGCGTGGCGTATTGCCCTGTGCCTCATGGCCCCCAAAACTGCAAAACAGCGCGGAGCGATCTAGGGTTAGGAAAGTAAAGAACTTTACAAAGGCCTCGGCTGGGAGTTCGAAATCACCTTCAAGTGCAACCTCTCCGAAGGTGAGTCCCCGCCGTTCCCCCTTTTTTTCCAGGGCTTCCAGGCTTAAACTTTGCAAAGGCAAAGCTTGCAGGCTGGAGCGTCTTCCCGCCGAGGAACAGGAAGGGTTCTGCCCGGCAGGCGGGGCGGGCTGCTTGGAGCCACCTAAAGCTAGGCCGCTGCTGGAGGAGCCTTGCCTTGTCTTGGTGCCCCGTTTCCCGGCTCGGCGGTCCTGCTCAGGCGGCACTTTAAAAGCCTGCTCCCAGCACCCAAGCAACTTCCCAGCAACTTTTGGCTTCCTTTTAACTCGCGGGTGCTCGCGGCTGGCCCAGAGCCGCGCGGTGGAAGGGAAGCCCAGTGGGCGGGCGGGCTGCTTGGAGGAGGCGACCTAGCGGCGCTCCGGGCTTCCCCTCCGCTGTGCGGCTTGGGCGAGGCGTGAGCGCCTGCGAGTTAAAACGAAACCGAAAGTTGCTGGGAAGTTGCTTGGTTTTCCGGGGCTTCCAGGGCTTTCCAAAGGCAAAGTTTGCAGGCTGGAGCGTCTTCCCACCGAGGAGCAGGAAGGGTTCCGCCCGCCGGGCGGGGCAGGCTGCTTGGAGCGGGCTGCCGTGTGGCTCGGGGCCAGGCGCGAGCGCCCGTGAGTTAAAACGAAGCTGAAAGTTGCTGGGAAGTTGCTTGGTTTTCCGGGGCTTCCAGGGCTTTGCAAAGGCAAAGTTTTCAGGCTGGAGCGTCTTCCCGCCAAGGAGTGGGAAGGGTTCCGCCCGGCGGGCGGGGTGGGCTGCTTAAACTTTTGCTCGGGTGGCACTTGAAAAGCCTGCTCCCAGCACCCGAGCAACTTCCCAGCAACTTTGGGCTTCCTTTTAACTCGCGGGCGCTCGCAGCTGGCCCCGAGCCGCATGGCGGAGGGGAAGCCCGCCAGGTGGGCGGGCAAGCGGGCTGCTTGGAGAAGGCTACCCAGCGGCGCTCCGGGCTTCCCCTCCGCCGTGCAGCAGGGGCGAGGCGTGAGGACCCACGAGTTAAAACAAAGCTGAGCGGATCCCGGGCGGAACTGCCTGTTGCTGCTGCCGGAGCACCGCCGGGTCACCTCCTCCGAGTAGCCTGCCCGCCCGCCCGCCGGGCTTCCCCTCCGCCGCGCAGCTTGGGGCCAGGCACAAGCGCCCGCGAGTTAAAAGGAAGCCCAAAGTTGCTGGGAAGTTGCAGGCAAAGTTTGCAGGTTGGAGTGTCTTCCTGCCAGGGAGCGGGAAGGGTTCCGCCCGGCGGGTGGGACGGGCTGCTTTGCTCGGGTGGCGCGTTAAAAGCTTGCTCCCAGCACCAGAGCAACTTCCCTGCAACTTTTAATTCGCGGGCGCTCGCGCCTCGCCCTGAGCTGCACGGCAGCCCACTCCAAGCAGCCCGTCCCGCCCACCCTTCTCATTCCTCGGCGGGAAGACGCTCCTGCCTGCAAACTTTGCCTTTGCAAAGCCCTGGAAGCCCCGGAAACCCGAGCCACTTCCCAGCAACTTTCGGCTTTGTTTTAACTCGCGGGCGCTCGTGCCTGGCCCCAAGCTGCGCGGCGGAGGGGAAGCCCAGCGGGCGGGTGGGCTACTTGGAGGAGGTGACCCGGCGGTGCTCCGGCAGCAGCAACAGGCAGTTCCGCCCGGGCTCCGCTCAGGTGTCCGGCTGGGGCTATCAGGAGTTGCTACCGCCGGCGCAGCTCCGCGCGGCTCCAGTCCCACGTTGCCTTGGGAAGGAAAAGGCAAAACCAGGAACTGCTGGGCCTGAGCCTCCGGTGCCGCTGTTGCCGTTGGAAAGCACCGCCGCGGCTCTTCCTTTTTGCCTTTCCCTTCCCGAGGCAACACAGGACTGGAGCTGCGCCGGCGGTAGCAACTCCTGACTCGGGGCCTCCGAGGGGGGGGAAGGAGGAGAAGAGGGGGGGAAGGGGGGGGCAGGGTTGAGGAGAGCCGCATCTCTCCTCCTCAGCTGGCCATTACTCCCTTTCCCGAAGGCGGTTGCAGTGGTATTCAAAAATGGCCATCTCAAAGAACTCGACCGGAAAAGAATGTGCAGGAGGAAGATAAGAAGGGAAAGTTTTGGTTGACCACGTTAAACTGTAAAAGCAACAACGTAAGGTACCCTGGAATTTAAACTATAAAAAAAATAACATTGTTCCCAAAGAAGACTTTGAAGCAGTGAAGGAGAGAGAAAAGGGAAAAGGTTTGGGGTTTTTTTCTCCTATTCCTATACTGACAACTAAGAGACTTCAGCAAGAAATTGGAAAAAAATCCACTTTGACATCAATAGGCATTTAAGCTGAAAATAAAATGTCAAAGGAATAATAAAGATTTCTGGATACTTAAAAGCTTTTAAAAGCACGGAGAGAAAAAGAATAAAAGGGCAGGATCTGGAAAAATGGAGGAGACTGCCTGGAACTAAAAGGAATCTACAGTGAAACCTTAACAAGATTCCTAAAAGATACATGTCAACTGAAACTTGGCAACAAAATAACAGAACCCCAGGAAGAGAAAGTAGAAAAAAGAAGCAAGAAGAAACAGCTTTGGATTATTTGGATTACTTGGTGATCTTTGGATTTTTGCTTATTGCATTTAAACCATAAAATAAATCGGGTGGTTGTTTAAAAGTGTTTAAAATGGCACCACTTTGAGAAGAACTGAAAATGGAACTTAAAAAGTACAAAGAAGATGCACAAGAAGGGAGAGGTTCTTTTGGCTTCGTATTTCAACTCTTAGAAATGGAGATCTGGAACTATGAGAAACAACAAGAAACATGTGCAGAACAAGAAGATTGGGCCAAAGAAGAAGCCATCTTTAATGATCCAAGTAATTTTATGTGTGGGGAAAAAAAGGAAAAGGGGGAAAGAGAATGAAAAGTTTAAGATTTGAAAAAACAAGCAAAAAAGAAGAATAGCTTGAAAAATAAGTATAATATTAGAAAGCAATAGAAGAGGGGATTACAGAAGAGAGAATTAGAAGTAGAGAGACAAGGGGTAAAAAGGGGAGGGACAAGAAGGAAAGGAAAAGAAGTTATAAAGGACAGAAACAAGATATAGAGAAACAAGGAAAAGGTATAAGAATTGAAAGTATACGCCTGTTTAGAGATAACGGGTGAAAACTTAATTGTAAAAGGGATTCTGCAAAGGTACATAAGATAGTATTGTTATATTACAAATAATTTTAGAAAATATGATTAAAATAATGGATAAAATATTTATCGCAATCTAGTGGAATGTTTGTTAATAAATAAATGAAATAAATTGAATGAGAGAATTAAATTAGGAAAGGACGGGAACATTTTAATTATTATTAATGATTTATAAAATATAAATGAAGAGAAATATGGGGAAAAAATAATTATGAAAAGTTTATAAGTGTTCCCAAGGAAGTATGATATTTAATTGAAAGGAATGTTAAAGATGTTAAGATTTTAATGAATATTAATGATAGAATTGAATTGGAATAAGTGCTTTATTTACATATATATATATATATTCTTACGTTTTCGCGGGTACTTACATGTATGGCATTCAGCTTTGTTCGGGTATTTTCCCACGTCATAGTAGTGGTGCTTTTAAAGTTGTAGCAACGTTTCAGCAGAATCTTGGAGTTTGCTGTGTTCTGCTTCTAATATTTTCTGTCTGTTTTTTTGGCTCTTTGTTGCCAGCCAATCAAGATACAAAAAGAGCCAAAAAAACAGACAGAAGATATCAGAAGCAGAACACAGCAAACTCCAAGACCAATAAACACAGACCAAGACTCTCAACCAATCAGGATGAAGAAAAAACCATTCTGTCACAGCAATAGGCTGCCCCAAATTTAAATCTGAAACCACTGTAAAAGTCTAACTCACAGACGAACACTATACAGAAGCCTGATGATGGCAGATGAGATTCTGCTGAAACGTTGCTACAACTTTAAAAGCACAACTACAATGACGTGGGAAAATACCCGAACAAAGCTGAATACCATACATATATATATATGGATCTTTGGTTTTTTGGGTTTTCTCCCTCGTAAGGTTGGAAGTATCTAGGCAACGNAACTCGATATACCTCATCTACTCCATCCATCATCTTTTCCTCTGTAATTTCCAGAGCATCTGCCAACATTTCTATCATTATCGCAGCCAAATTTTCTCCTTTTTCCTCTTCTATATTTTGAAATCTAAGATAAAATTCTGACCTTTCCATCTCCCACCATCATCCCACTTTTTTCTTGTTCTACCACTGTTAATCTAGTGTCAATATTTCCAATCTTCTCCTCTCTTTGTTTTCCTTCTTC
>BHEV01008860.1:0-32084 GCA_004319985.1 Emydocephalus ijimae | reverse complement strand
ATGTGGTGGACCTGTGAGGACGCTAAAAAATATTGGATTAAAATTCGCATGTGGTTGGAAAAAATGACAAAGAAATGTATATATTTGAAACCGGAGTTCTTTCTACTGGGAATTTTACCAGATACATGCAGTAAAGACTTAAAATATCTGATTGTAAATGTATTAACAGCGGCTCGGATTGTATTTGCTAAAAACTGGAAGAATGAGAAAATACCATCACAGGAAGAAATTATTAAGAAAATATTGGAATGTGCTGAGATGAGTAGATTGACATTTGAAATTAGAGAGCAAGAGGATAAACAATTTTATGAAATTTGGGATCTTTTTTATCAATGGCTAGATGACAAAATACGATAATAGAATATTTAAAATGTTAGATAGCAAGGAATATCTTTATTTTTTCGTTCGCCTTTGTTATTTGACATAATTATAAAGTATTTCTAGGATAGATTTGGTTTGATTATATGATTTGTTTTTAAATAAACTATTTAAAGTATTGTTATCTCATAAAGCGTGAATGATTAAAAGTATAGTCAAATGATTTTTTTTAAAAAAGCGATATTAGGATATATAAGCTTGGATTGACAATATGAGTTGTTATGTAACATAACTGTAATTGAGACTACAAAATGAATGCACAAAACTGATGAACCAACCGACACACTGTATGTACATAAGAGAGTTGATGTTTTAATGTTTTGTTTGTCTTGTTTGTTTGTAGAAAATTAATAAAATTGTTTTCAAAAAAAAAAAAGAGGAAAAGTTCCAGTGACAGTAAATTGGCAGCATTCAAGTTATGTTTCTTCTCTCAACACAGAACTTCACCAAGTGTTCATGAAACTGGAGTTCTGAGGAACACAACTTGAGAAATATTAAACATATTTGTTTCGATAGATCATACATGCTAGATAATGCTCATGGTGCTTTTTACTGCTTGCATGATTTTTAAGTGCTTTTTTTGTAGATTTTTGTGCATTTATTTTGTTTGTTTTTCATTTTGGGAAATTTAGCCTTCCAGAATAGAGCTGAGAGAGAGAAGCTCTTTCCAAAATATTAATGCAGATTATTTTGGCAACTACATTCACTAAAACATGATGCATCAAGACAAATAATCATAATTCATAGAGGTATGATACATGTATTTCTAACAACTCATTTTTACCTGCCTATTAACTGTAATCCATTCATCAGCTTTTGTAGTCTTACTGGAATCACTCATTTATTTTGAAAGTGTCTATATCATTTTTAAAAGGTACCAAGCAAATATCTCTATTGCTCATATTCATAGCACTCCTATGAATATAGGAGTTCTCATCATATTGTCCCATAAATGTCTGTTTAAATAGCAAAATTCATAACTATGTAGGCTATTGATGCAGTTCTAGATCACAACCATTTAAAAAACAGCAGATTCAGAACTTTACAGACCAGTATCTCTTTTTCCAAGAAGCTGCCTGAACTTATCAAAGCGTATTAAAGCTACCCCATAGATTTGCCATTTTTCAATCCAAAGAGCCAACCTTTGCCTTGAAGACAAGCCTTCCTCTATCCTACAAATGGGAAGTCTCTGGCTACCGACCTTTGATTTTATAGTCTACCATCTATTTATTTGTCTTATCGACCTGCTAAGATTAGGCCTGAACTCATAAGAGAGGGTTGGAAAGAGATAGCAACCTTATTCAGATGCTGAAAAATTCAGGCCATTCCTTACATGGGATTTTAACAAAAACCACACAATCTACCTAATTAAAAGGCACAAGAATCTTCAGATTCCTCAACGGTTCGCCCAAGTCCGCTCCAGCCACCCGTCAACGCTATTTTGACACGGCTTGGAAAGCACCTCCCTGAGAACTACCTTCGACAACCGCGGAAAGCAGCAGCCACCAGAGGAAGAGGAACCGTGGCCATTCGCCAAGGGGTAACATGCCGTCTGCGCTTCCTCCGCTCACGCGCCTCCTGAAGGGGTAGGCAGCGATTCTCTTGGCTCGTACCCCATTCTTTGCACCCCAATTTCGTGCAGGCCGCCACTGCTCTAGCTCCCGTAGGAGCCTCTCAGGCGACACCCGTCAAGCTTCCCGAACGAGGGCGGAGGCGGAACTGCGGAGGCGGCGCAAAAGCTCAGGCTCTTGCTTCCGATTTCGTGTGGCCAGAAGGTCACAGCGCGGTCGAGCGCTGAGGAGACTGCCTTGCCTTTCCCTGCAGCGCTCTAACTCCAGGGGCGAAATGTGAGGTGCCTCTGGCCTTGCAAACTTCTTTGGACTACTATTCCATGATTCTTGGCTTGACTTGCTCAGACTGATGAGAAGTAGAGCCACCGATTCCCTGCCTTGAAATGTAACGTTGTACATTGGGGGCCCTAAATATCCCAAAGGCGTTTTTTCAACAGGCAACTGAACGTTCTTAGGTTTTTGTGTGTGTATGTTTTTGAAGACGTTTCGCTTCTCATTCAAGAAGCTTCTTCAGCTCTGACTGAACGGTGGGGAATGGAAGGATCAGAGTCAGAACTGAAGAAGCTCTTTGGATGAGAAGCAAAACATCTTCAAAGAAAAAACAAGGAAGTCCAGTTGTCTCTTGAAAAAGCGCCTTTGGGACAAGCATGACTTGGATGCCTGAGAAGCTCCACAGATTTATTTAGCACTGGGTTGCATGGATACGTTAAAATTGGAGGCTTATGCATTTCATTCTTTTTGTTAACGATTTGGGGTGATGAGCGTAAGCAGAAAAGTGTAGCGTAAATAAACGATGGATCCCAGCGTGCGGCAGATTCGCGTCCGGGGCAACCTCAGAGCATGTTGGGGGAAATCACCCTGGAGATAGCTCCACCTCTGCAACTTGCTGCTTCCTGTTTTAGTCCCGAGGCACGTTGTGCGCTCTTCGTAGGGAGTTGCTGCTTGCATGAAAAGGCGGGTTGCTATTCAAGTCTGCCTGAGGGAAGGTGCTGTTGCCGTTGTCCGGGATACTCGTGGCAAAATACAGCGAAGCTGGCTGGGACTTGAATGGCAGAGTCTTTGCAGGGCCTTGGCTGTTGAAGAGGCTGCATTCTCCAGGCCAGGCTGGGGGGGGGGATAGAGAGTGAGACAAAGACAACAACTACTTCAGCTGGCGACAGTGGCGACAGAGGGTGGAGGTGGGCGGAATACAGAGTCTTTTCATCTCAGCCATGCGGTGCTAGGCAGCCAAAAGAGCTGTTTAGATCAAGTGGGGGCAGCTGAAGCAGAGGCAGTTCACCCAGGACAGGAGAAGTGTGAGGTTTCTGCCGAGCGACTGACCGGTTTTCACTTAATTACCACAATCAGGACTGCCAGAACTGCTGTCACTAAGTGGCTCAGTGACATGTTTGGCTTAAGGACCATTAGGCATACCAATGGAAATTGTGGCCCCAATTAGGGTTGTTAGTAACCCAAGGATTACTTGCTCAATTAAGGAATTGTTTTCTTTTGAGAGAAACAACATTAAATTCAATAGCAACCCCTTTGCTCACCTTGGGAAAGGCTATCCTTTGAAGAAAAAGAGCAGTTGCTAATCTTTAATAAAGCATCAAAATAGAACTATAGGTACAATCTCTGATAATGTGAGGTACACATTTTTAACGCAATGCCTACAAATTCAGCTCCTTCCCATCTCTTCTACCTTATCCTGGAATATTGGTTTTAGATACTTCATTTTATCTGTTTTTGGTCAAATTTATCTGTTCACCTAAGGCAGTGATGGCTAACCTTTTCGGCATCAAGTGCCCAAAGTGCATGCACAGCTTCAAAATACAATATGTGCATGTCCCATGCACATGCATGCATGCCCCACGTGTCCTGCCCCCCCTGCACATGCGTGGCAGAGACCTGAAGACCAAGTGGCTGGCAGGAGGCATGCACACATGCGTGCCAGAGCTGAGCTGAGGCAATGATTTGCGTGCCCACAGGGCTCTATGTGCCACCTCTGGCATGCATGCCATAGGTTCGCCATTACAGACTTAAGGTATTGCAGGGCCAGGCTTGCATTTCTCTCCATGCTGTTACAAACTATTACATTTTTAAATTTTTTGGTAAAATTTAACTAATCATGGCAGCTACAGTGTCCTGTGATTCTTAGGTTCCTCTTCTCTGCGTGCCTTAATATGAGAAGTTAACTTTTTCCTGGTTGCTTAATTTCTAGACCATAGTAATTGTTAGTTGTTACAGTAAGCTGGGTCATCACATTGCCGTATTTCATGTGGCTCTAGGCAATATGCACTTCAGGAATGTTATAAATCTATATATTAGAGGGGGAATTCCTACGTGTTATGAAAGATGACCTTAACAAAAAGAAGAAAAGACTATCTCACTCTCACTTTTCTAGATTAAGAAACACTTCCAAATGTGTTACCTTCTATACATAATCTAACGTGAACCAGTTTGTGGGGGTGGGGAAAACAGTTCTTCTCTAGAAGTTATGCAAACAGTCTCATATTCCATTACTGGCAATACATTATTTTAAAAAGTTTATCAAGTATTTCTACTGTATGTATAAAATATACAGTAAATTACAAATGTAAAGTGTCCTTTGCCATCTTTGGTTATAACTTTGGTTATTCCTTATTGTTTTTGCTTTGTATAGCAAATTAAACTTCAGGATATCTGAGCAGAAATTATAAAGAATAAAGCCATTTTTTTTTGTAAATCAAATGAAATTAACATTTAAGAAATGACAGCTGCAAAATGCTATTGAAACATGTTCACATTTGACCCAATACCATTTTCTGCTTAGAATTAAGTACCTACTTAGTTCCTTTTATTCCCATATTTATAGTGTCTTAAGTGTTCAGAATCTTAAGGATTCAAGAAGAGATCTGAATTAGTCTCCCCTTGTTATAAATTCAGTATTCGATATTTTTATAAAATGTAAAAAAAACAGAAACCTGAGAATATATAGTAACAATAAACCTTGGTTCACAACTAAACGTAAGAAGCTATGTCGTACCAAAGAGGAAGCCTACAGGAAAGGCAATAGAATACTGTACAATCAGGCCAGAAACATATTAACAAGGGATATCAGGACAGCAAAAAGAAGCTACTCTAATTTTTCATGTTTTTTTATTTTTAATTTTTAAAAAATATTAACAAATGTGACATTTCCTTATGTGAGAAAAATTACATTTAGTATCTGGTATCGCCTCCTTTAGCAAAAACAATCTCAAGCAAGCATTTCCTACAGCTATAGTTTTTGACATCAACTCCGAGAATTTTTTCCCCATTCCATGCATATTTTTTTCCAGCTGTGCAATGTTTGAGGGCTTTTTTTTTCCTGGTTTGGTTTTTCATACACAGCCTGTTCCAGATCACTCTACAGCATCTTGATGGGCTTTGATTTGACCATTTCAGAACCTAATTTTTTTTCTTTCTCTTTCTCAGCCGTTCCTTGGTAGATCTTTTGGAATGTTCAGTCATTGTCATGTTGCAAAGTCCACTTTCAGTTGAATTTCAGTTGTCTCACATTATCCTCAAGCATCTTTGATACAATGCAGAATTGTACCAACAATGCTTTGATTTTCTCAAAGCAGCTCTTCTCACATTGTGTTATTAAACTATCTACCATCAACAGCACTTTGCTCCAGAGCAGACATTAATCTTGCCCTTATGTTCTTTATGGATAGTAAAGGTTCTATCCATAGATCTAATTTGTAGCTTCTTTTCATTGTGGACTGCCATTTTGTCACCAATAATGATAAGAACTGCCTGTTGTTACAGGATGAAATTCTGGGGTTCTTAAAGACTTCTTTCAACATCTTGCATTCTGTTCTTGGGCTGAACTTTCTGGAACAGCTTGGATTGACCAAGTTGACAGTTGTTTGAAATCTTGACAGTGGAATGCTCGATGTTCAGTAGTTTTGTGATCTTATTAAATCCATTTCCAGACTGATAAGACATCTGTAATCTTTTAGTGAGCTCTTTCATTCTAGGCATTGTGATACCACCCACTCCAGCAACAAAGATCTGCTCAGAGCTAAAAATCCTGCTTGAATTTTAGCTTCCTCTTGTCTCCATGGGCTGGATGAAAAAGCGATGTCCTGAACAGTGTTAAGTTCCCTTCCATATACTGAAAGGCATTTCTTCAGTGGGGTAGATAGATTTAAACTCTATTGCTGCACTTTTCTCAACTTTCCTCCGTGCACAAAAGCAAACTTCTGTGGGGTGCAGAGACAAAGCTTAATTCAATTAATTGATTGAAGTCCGTCAATTGTCTCACACTTAAGATTGATTGAAGTCCGTCAATTGTCTCACACTTAAGATCAGCCAGTACACTTGGATGAATATGTGAGAAATGATAAAGTTTATTCCAACAGGATGCAAATTGAATATTGTATATTATTTCAAGTATATATCAAGCAAGTCTGACTGGCCTTTCAGCCAGAGGTGGTATTCAGCGGGTTCTGACCAATTCTGGAGAACCGGTAGATCTCTGAATGAATCTGTGATTCTGTGAGCAACACAATCTGCCTGCCTGCTTTGCCTGATTTTGGGTAAAAGTTTCTCTTTTTTAATAAAAAATTCAATATATAAATATTTATAATATTTACATATAAGCCATGCCCAGCTGGTCACATGACCACCAAGCCACACCCACAAATTAAGCCATGCCCACAGAACCGATTAGTGATCCCTGGGATCTAAAATTGGTTCCTGAGGTCCAAAAGGTTGGCAACCCCGATATAAAATATTTTTTTCCTATAACATTTTAAGAAGAGAAAACAAATTTGTTCCTTCACTTTGATGTAAACGGTTCTTCCGGCAGCAGGCCACAAAGCTCAAAATCAGTGTCAGTGGAGGCAGCTCATGGCCACTTTCAGGCACAGGTCTTTGTTCTTTATAGACTAATGGTAATACATATTATTTCTATAATGAGCAAGTTTTCCTCATTATGATGCTTTCCTCATCTTGTTTCCAGCTTACATTATCTTGCTGATAAGATAATGTTGATACTGGTATTAGTTCTGAGAATTGATGGGATTCGTTATCTCCAGAAATAATGTCATCAGTAAAATAGTTTCCTGAGTCTTGACTGATCTCTTCTAACTCTTTGTCAAATCTGACATCATTCAGGTTAACTTTACATGGAAGAGCAACACTGGAATTTATGACCATACATTTGTCTGTTTGCTCTTCTGCAGTTGGGAAATACAGTCTCTTCAAATCTTTTTCTCCAAAGTTCTGCAGTGGGACAAAATAAAGTGATAAGAAAAATGTAAACAAGTTTTAAAATAATTTAATAATCACTATTACAGTATTATAAAATATTGCTGAAACTATTTATTATACAAGGCCCTATCAAAAGTTGTATAGAGATAAAGCTAACTCACTGAAATTTAGAAGTACTGCTTAAATTCTGAAAAGATTATTAATTCTCGAGTGTTAGCCAGATCAGCCTAATTACTAAAATACACTTTAAAACTTAAATAATTGCACAAAAACTGACACCAAAACAATTGTTGGAATTCGAATAGGACTAAAAAACTGAACAGAGTCTAAAGCAAATTCATGGAACTCTACAGTTTGCTATCTTCACTTAGTCAGGAGTAAAAAATAAACATCAATATCAACAATCAATAAAGTGAAGAGAGATGAAATACAGACTGCTACCCAGTAGAATGGCTTCTGCTGTATGTCAGAGAGGGGATCTAGGTTCACAGCTGCCATTTCAGTGTAATACTTAATTTGGCTATTTAGAGTACTTGGGAAAAAAATGGGGTACTCATGAGTGGCCAATTATAACCTCAAATGAATCAAAATTCTCTGTCATTGTATCTTCCCCCTACAGAACAGCATCCTCGCAGAGATCTGTATGTGCTCACTCGCAACAGAATTTTAAAAGTTTCCACATGAACATAGGTGATATTTCTAGTCTACTTTTCCACAATTATTTTAATTGTATTTATTTTAAATAATATGTTAAAAAATACCTCTATGACCGCTGGAGTTTTACATTTGGGGAAGCGTGCATAGTTTATACATCTCCAAGCACAAAGAAATAAGCATATTATACAAAACACGACAGCAGAAATAATGAAAAGGATGAAAGATGAAGATTCTCCTACAAAACAAAAAGAGAATCAAACTAAATTGAGTGAAATTGGGTTGTACAAGAAAGCAAAGTGGATTTTTTCTCATTAATAGCCTTGATGGCTTGTATCACGCAGGATAGAATTATACAGTTGCCTCGATACATACTTAAAAGTTTTTTTCCCTTCCGTTTTTGCTCATTGTAGTTTGGATTCAGAGTCCTAAATTTTTCCCCAATATACCTTCATTGTACCTAATTCAGCATTTTAGCTTTGTTACTATCAGGAGCAACTGATTCGTGAAACTCAACGTAATTACTTTCTCTCTATCAATAGAAATCAGCAGAGTCTCATCCCCATGAAAATAATTCATGTAGCAAGCACTACATGAGAACAGAGAAAGGGTTTACATTATATTTTTATGTAAATGTAGTTTTATAGCAAACCTACCAGCAACAGTGTTTAGCTACTCACAGCTTTTTATAGCACTCATACTACCAGACTTTGGTCAATATATGAAAACACAAAAACAAGCCATACAGTAAAATATTATCCATCTCCCCAACACAATATAAAGTAGCTTGCAAAACATATATAAGAAGCAAGTTCCAAATCTGAAAGCCCACCAGAATTAATTTTTCAATTCCTTCTGAAATATCACTAACCAAGGGGCCAGACACAACTGCAAAGAAGTCCGGCAAAATACAGGTAATCATCGATTTACAGTCAATTTTTAAACAACCATTCAAATTTATGACAGATTCAAAAAATATTACCTTCAACCTTTCCCAGATTTATGACTAACAAATTATTTTAATGCAAAAATAAGGACATCCAAATGTACATGGGCTCTATGCATTTAACATAAAATTGAAAATAGCTTCTTATTGAATCTGCCATATTATGAAATACAATCCTTTTGAATCTTTCTCAAAATCATTCCAAAGAGTCAGTTATATTGTTTATAAAAATCTGCTTTCAAGTCTGTGAACATTTTGAAGTTGTAGTTCTTTTATAAAAATTATGAATGTAATTTTACACTTTGAAACCCTAATATAACTAACAGGGACAATATAGATACTAAAAATGAGAGCAGAGATATAAGATATTCCAAATCAAATGTTAACATACCTTTGGCTGTTTTAATGCAAGTTTCATTGCTAAAAGCACTACTTTTATTATGTATTTCAGAAAATGCTTGCACTTTTAAGCAATATAATGTTGAGGAGTGCAGATTTGAGATCATAAACTGTGATGGTTTATGTCTGAGTTCCTTCTGCAAAAAAACAAAAAGAGGGAATACATACATGGATAAACCAGACCAATAACTACATCGTAATAAATTCTGAGAAAAATATTTTAGCATTAGAAGCAATATACAGTATAATTGCAGAAATAAGGGTCAATCAATATGAAGAATAGGAAAATAATGATGACAACTGATGGACTATCATTGGCACTATTTCCTAGTCAGCGGTATTTGAGAGGACATGTTTGAGTTTAATGCTTTCCACTTGAAGATATTGAATTGAAAAGGCAAAATTGTACGATATTATTTAAGGATTCTTTTTTTAAAAGATATATTAAGATTGAAAGATTCATTAAAATATATTCACTATACTTGTACATAACTTGAAAATTATTTGAAAATATGTAAATACAGAAGCACAAACACAGCAACTCTTAAAAACAGGCACGTTTTTGTGGCTGTGTGTGTGTTTGAAAAGCACCATTGTGCGGCTCGTCATTTCTTTATTGGAAATGTTATAAATGCACTGCAGTGTTGGCATGTCCTTAATAACTTGCAATTTGAATGTGTAACTATCTTCTGTTACTGGCAAGCCAGTAATTTCTTCATCATCTTCCAAGTGGTCCAGTTGGACTGCAAAATCAGCAAAATTATCAAAGATTTCATAGGTTTTTAGAAAGTTTGAGGTAAAAGGCTTTGATTCAAATGTGTATTTGCTTTGGAACAATAAAAATGTTACCGTGATAGATGAAGTCCTGTACCAAACGTTGTAAGTCAGCTTATATATATCTCTCATTGAGCTGTTTTCTGACTCTCCAGGAAAAGCGATGAAAACATCAATTGAATCCTTACTGGCATTGACTGAAACATTTGGTGGGCCCATTTTAGCTTTAAAATAATTTTATATTTATTAAATATTTAACATACCTAATATTGGAAGCTAAAACTCTAAAACTAAAGGAAAATTTCAAAACATTTTTTTAAAAAATACACTTTTTAACAGCCTCTACCTGTAGGATAGTTGTATAATTCTAATTACATCCTTTTGAATATAACTGAAAATTACCAGGAGCAATTCATGGTGAAATACTGCTACCACATTTCCATTCACTTCAGAGGGATTCTGATATTCCAGGCAATTGAGAAACCATTTTCAAACTGGAGTGGGTTGGTATTCATTCAGCCTTATTGTTCTGCCTGGTCTTTGTGTCCAATTGAGTTGCTAAGTAGAGTGTAAGGGACGATATGATTTTTCTTTCAAAATGGAAAGTATGAGTCAATCATTTTGTATGAAGGTTTTTAAGGGAATGGGCACTTCAGGGTCTGTAAGCAACCTAAGCATCCAACCACATTTTTTTCCTTTTAAGTATTCAGGAAATGTCATCCTCACTTATGCTTACTAGGAGGAGCTCAAATAAGTTATTTAAGGCCACAGGCTGCCCATCCTGCATATTAGTTAAGGAGAGTTTATACTTTAAAAAAAAACACCTCTGCTATAATATAAAGCTATTTTGTGCTTTATAAGTAAGCTTTCAAGAAGTATGTTTCTGTATGCATACACAAACATATACATTACTTAAAAGCTACACTACAGACATTTTGATGAACAATATTATTTGTGTATTATTCATAAACAACAACAGAATGGATGTAAATAGTGAAACTTACTTTGTTCTATAGGATCAAATTTTAAGATTTTAGACCAAGGTGACTTATTATGACTATGTACTGCTTGCACACGGAGATAATAAATTCCACTGGAGCCAATGACAGATGAGAGATCACAAAATCTAGTTTGAATATTTTCACATTTAGATACATTTTTCCAGTCCTTAGAAATATCTAGAGAATGATGGGCTTCCTGACCACTGTAGGAATAGAAAGTTAATTGAATGAAATATATACTTATCAGCACATTATATTTCAGCTCTAACCAAAGAGTAGTTCAATCTTTCTGTCTTTGGCAGTGAAAGACAGTGAAATATGTTAAACTGTCATATGTGTAGATAATCTCTGTTATCAATTAAACACACTTCGGCCCCACCAACGATGACACTTCATTGTCATCATTCTTATGGCAGCACATGTACATATGCACCCCCTACTAATCTTCAAACATTTCAGCATGCAGACATACACAAAACTTCAAAACAATAAAAATAGTAGAAATGAGATGCAATATGAAAATAAGAAATACATAATAAGGATTCTTACTGAAGCAACTGTACTATGAGGCTCACATTTCCATCATATAGATTGTCCCAACGTAAGAGATGCTTCATATTCAAGCTATCAATTCGAAGATTTTGAAGACGAGGTAGTCCAATCCAAACTAAAAGGAGAAAAAAAAAATTGAAATAGTTTTTAAAAACTACATACAAATCTCTAATCCAATTAAACAGGAAGCAAGAGTTCTGTTGGCCTCTTACATTACAGTAAACCATGTTAAAGGCAGATTCTCCAATATTAGCAAATTCCTGTTCTCATCAGATTTCTACAAGAAACCCTTTTTCAGAAGTTGACATTTTTGCTCGATTTACTAAACTTCTTCACTAGTTTTTGAGAAGAAAATAAATACCGTAAATCAGGGGTCTCCAAACTTGGCAACTTTAAGACTTGTGGACTTCTGGCTGAAGAATTCTGGGAATTGAAGTCCACAAGTCTTAAAGTTGCCAAGTTTGGAGACCTCTGCATAAATAGCATATACTCTTCAATAGCCATCTAGCTCCTATTAAGAAAGACATTACTAGAGTGCTGCTGAATTTCTACTTTCTTGGCTTAATAAAATATACCACAGTTACCAACTGCCCTATCCCTTTGTCAGTCCTTAAGGGACACTCCTTAAGGTATCCACTTTAATAGTTGTATTAGAGAAATCTCCAAGAAAGATTGGAAGAAAGGGATATAGGTAAGATAATCAGACTAACTCCTTTCCCATATCTTGATTACATCTGATTACATACAGTAGAATAGAGGGAAGAAAACATGATTCTAAATGCCACATTATTGTAAATAAAATGCTATGATTTTTTTTTTTAAAAGCAGGTTTCAAGCGATTTCCATGCTTAAAATGAACACAGAAATACATACCTTTAGAAGTCTGAATACAATGCACGGGACTGTAAAAAGAAATGTGATCTTCCATTTGTGCTTTAACTTTCAAACAATAAGTAGTTTCTGGTTCAAGATCACAAATGATTTCACCTGGAAAAATAGATTGTGTTTTTTCCTAGACACAATTGAATTTATTGTTAGTTATCATTATTGTAGTAATTGTATCACTATTATTGTAAGACTATAACAATGTTGACAATAATTGTTGCAGAAAGTTAAAATTAGATGTGTTATTGGCTTAACATGGGTAAGTTGATATCTTAAAGTTGTCAAACTTGAAAAATACAGATGTAGAAAAATCAAATTCAGAAAACAGCTTCACCCCTCCCCAGATGCATATAGAATGACAATGCGGTTCTGTTTGTTGTTCTTTCCTTCTCTGTAGTGAAGATGTTCTTACTAGATCTTTTTGTGGATTTGACAAAGGCACAGTTGGGATAGCTTGGTGTTTGGAGTACTTGATATGTTTTTGTTTTGTTTTCCCTCTTTGCTTTTGGGCGAACTTTCAGCTTGATGATGTAAGGTTCTGTTTACTCCCAGTGTGTGCTCCAGTGGGTGGTGGGAGTCAACAGATAAATACTGATCTCTGTGTGTGGGTTTCTTCTATGCACTGCACAGTCAGAAAGGCCTGGCTTTGTCCCTGAACATCCCCTGGTGTGAACTTAATGTTGCTTTCCACACATTGATGTGTTTACTTTACTTCCTATGTTTTAACTTTAACCCAAGTATCCTTAATGTATCTATGCCAATGGGTGGATGGAATTCCTGTGAAAGAAGGAAAAGTCCTTTGATTCTACTTCTTCCATGTAGACATTGGCCATGATGGGAGACAACAGGCAAGCTCATAGCTCAGCAGTGCTTTTCTCTATAAATTTTTTATTGTTGTATTTGAAATAGAATGGTGGTCCAGCGTAATACATATGCAGTCTGGGCTAAAGTTGGTTCTGTCACCTAATGTGTTGTCTTATAGTAGTTTCCTCACCCCTTTGACTACTTCAGCTGTGGGAATGCAGGTGACAAGTGCCATCATAAGAAACCATTGTTTCATCAGGGTTCAGTTCCTATCCTATGAGTTATTGGTGTAATGGGTGATATTGCCAACCAGAGGAGCTAATAAGGTGACCAAATGTTTTGCAATGTTGTAAGTGTCTGAGTTGATGCTGCTGACAATTGGCCTGAATGGAGTTCCTTCTTTCTGTATTTTGGGGAATCCATACATGCATGGAGCAGCTTCCCCAGGGCAAAGGCAGTATTTTGATTTGTCAATGTCACTGTCCTTCAGTAGTTGTTGCAGGCAATCCAGAAATTATAAGTGTTGGCAGGATCTCTCTTCAGAGCCTAATACTTAGCAGTATCCTTTAGTAAACTGTTCACCTTGACTTTGTAGTCATTTCTGTTCAGGACTACTATGCATCTTTCTTTATCAGCTGGCAAGATGATGACACTCAGGTCTCTTCCTAGGGATGTCACTGCTTACTTTTCTTGAATTGTGAGGTTGGAAGGGAATGTTTTAGCACCGATGAGAGCAGTTAATATCTGATCTATCTTCCAAGTAGAATTCCCATATTATTCATAGCAAAGCAGCCACCCCAATGCAGGAGTGTTTACTGTTTCTCATATCAAAATGCCATCTGCCACTGCAGGGCAAAAGCAATGTACATATTTTGTACTTTCCCTTGTGGAAAAATCAAAGGTATGGGGACAGGAAACTGGGCAATTCTGAACAGAAACACAGCAGAGAACTAATTGTCACTTTTCTGCTCCAACATCTTTTTCTACTTCAATAAAAATATGAATTGGGAAGGAACTTTGATTACAGTAAACATAACCAATTATTTTTCTTTATATAGCAAGCATGATATAAATTTGAGTGCACAAAAATAATGAAAACTCAAATATTTATGAAGTTATGAAGATCCAAGCAGTCTTATTGGTTAAAACTCATCCCAAATCATCCCACTAGACTGAGTCTCATGCAACTTGGCTGGACTTGCCCAGTTGGAGTCCAAGTCGTAGTGGATCTGAGAGACTTTATCTGGCAGACAGCCAGAATATTCCTTCCAGCAGCCCTGCACATTGTCCTGTGGTTTGTCCCTGCCCAATAGGGCAGTCTAGATGGCAATTAGGGCTTTGGTTGAATAATCCACTAGATACCCAGAATCTTTCTGGAATCCCGCTGGGTCTAGCAGTTGTCTGGGTGAGGCCCTATCTGCCCAAAGGGGAAGAAGCACCAATATTCTGGAAGACTAGAGTGTTCTGTCCATGGTAATGTCCTCCTCTACCTGATCAACTGGCCCTGAGGAGGGAAAAACTGATTTAATGTGCAACTCTAATTTGTATTATGCCACCATGATACAAATGATTTGGGATAGATTCATGCTAACCACGGAAGCCATGAACTCCTGCATGGCTACAAACTCTATGCCACCAGCTGGCAGATTTCGCGAGGAAAGAATCAAGGAAGAAATATACATGGTGAATATTTAAGTTATTTCAGACCTAATTCTCACAGGTAACTTAAGAAAGTTGTCAAGCACAATGTAGCTCTATTGAAACTCCACATTTGTA
The DNA here is from genome assembly GCA_004319985.1 of Emydocephalus ijimae. NCBI lineage: Eukaryota > Metazoa > Chordata > Lepidosauria > Squamata > Elapidae > Emydocephalus > Emydocephalus ijimae. The sequence goes on along the minus strand of BHEV01008860.1, from coordinate 17,124 downwards.
TACTAAAATAAAAAGCTATTCTGGGATCCTTGGGGCTCACTGAGCGTGATGATTTTCTTGCATACATTTTATTATTAAACTAGGTAACATCATTAATCCTAGAAGGGAGTAACGTTTGCTCATATTTTTATATCCTGAAAATGTCCCAGAATTCAAGATAACTTTTGAGCAAATAGTTAAGTACACTTTAGAAAAAAACTGTATTTCTGAAAGAAATGTAGAAACCCATTTCATGTACACTTCTATCATAATGGTTTCTATGCACACACACATACATAAAGATCTCAGCAAATATTAATCATATAAGAAGCAAACATGTTACCTTAGAATGGGTTGCATTTTTCCAGATAGTTAGCTGATATTTTAAAATGTCTTGCTCCCACATTTTTTGTTGATCTGCCTCAGGATGTAAAATATTGATTTTTACATCTCCATATATTGACTCAAGCCACACTCCGGGAGGACCCACTTGAGCTATAGATGAAAATATCAGCAGAAAAGATTAATAGTACTCACTGTGAAGTATTTCTACATTGTACTAAACCATAGTCCTAGGATAGAAGAGGGTGGGATACCTATTGTCATCCATACTGGCATCAAGATGCATTATTTCCTAAATTTTATTAACTTGTTTGTGGTTAGGTCCAAAGGGTCATTGGTCTTACTATTGTGTCCCATTCCTCCCCCTATAAGTATCCTTGCCAGAGTTTCTCAGCCCATCTACTAAGGTTGTAGAATTCCCCAAACTGATGTTGGATGTCTACAACTTGCATTCACTAGAACAGCCCAGGAATTAATGATTACCAGGACAACCATAGACCTGCCTCTTAACTCACCATTCCCTTGGCTATATCTCTTTGCCCTGTCTCCTAAGATCAGGGATGTCAAATTTGCAGCCCGCAGGCTGAATGCATCATGTGCTGGCCATGCCCATGCCCGGTTTAGCAAAGAGGGAAAAAAGTCACGATACATCACGTAATGCTGTGAGTTTGACAACCCTGCCCAAGATCATTCCTACAATACAATACTCTTTGGTGACCACATAATTTCTGCAGTTGCATTGGTTGCTGATTGGTTTGCAAAAGCTGTCAATTATCTTTAAGGCCCTATATAGCTCTGGACTAGGTTATATGTAGAATTGCTTCTTCCCATATTAATTTGCCTATCTAATCAGGTTGAATATGGTCCATACTCTCCAGGTCCTGTCTATACAAGAAATCCATCTGACTGACAGTCTCAAAAACTGATATTTTGATTATTGTTCTCATACTCTAATTGCCTCCCCGCAGAGATCCTTCTTTCCCATCCTGATTTAAACAGCAAAATCAAGGCCACGTTATGCCACAAAGCATAGGAAGACAAACGTTGTAACAGAAGATTTTAATTGGGTAGACAGGTGTTTGTGTATATTTGTTTCATAATTCTGAATCTGTAAATGGGTTATTTTAGAGGTAGGTTTTTTAAAGGCATTTTAAGGCATCTTCTTATTCTGCGAAGCATTAAAACAAAAATAAAGTAAGATGAAATAGTTTATTTCCAGCATAGTGGAATGCCAAAGGTAAAAAATTATTATGAATTAGTCCACAAATCATGGTTAAAAAATGGCATGGTATAATGTGTGAACCCAACCATAGGTACTGTCTCCAGTTCAGCAGACTGAAACATAAATACAATTAAAACAAATGACAACTAAATATTTATTGTAGCTTTTTAAATCAAAACTTTGTAACACCTTTGCTTAGAAGCAGTACCTATATCTTGGTCCAAGATGAGAGCAGCAACAATTGCCATACCTTATTCCCTGTCCTTGCATAGTTCCTCTTGCTGACCTGCTCCTCCACTTTTCAACAAATAGAATGATTCATTGTGCTTAATAGTAGCTAAAGAAAGTAGGATGAGACTGGGCTCAGTGACAATATCAAGCTTCATTGACAATAGCCAAGAATTATCACTGAGTTCTCCTTTATTTAATTTCTACCTGAGCATATTGGATAGCTTTACCTGGTTCTCCATAAATTTCCTCTTTGTTCCATGAAACAGTTAGGAAATTAAAAAGCAAGTTAATTATTTAAAAGGCAGCAATCAAGACTTTAGAACCCAATGACCAAGAAGGGTCTAGGAAAAAATAGGTTGCCCATGGCTGCCTCAAGTGGTTCGAGTAGGTCCCAAATAAGAAAGACAGCTGGTAGAAAAAAGACAACTGCTTTGGAATATGGCACCTGGCAATCCTACTCAATGGTTGCCATGGTGGACAATCAGCCATTTCTTATCCACAAGGCGCAAAGAAAAATGTATTTTTTTAAAAAGGGAATGATCAAAGTTGTCCTGTTTTGGGTTTCAATCTCAAACCCATTCGATTCCTAGGTGAAAATAGCAATCCCCTCAAGGCTGAACAGATAATGACAAGCAAAGCAAGGAATGTAAATCAAAACAGAGTCCCTTGGAAAGCTTCACTTTCAGTAGGAATATACAGAAGGGAAGCCAAATCCATTGTGAAGTTCAGAGAGCCAAGGCAGGTTTGTCAGCTATTCTAAAAATCAGGAGACACCATAGCAAGAGATCTGACAGTTGTTTCCAGGAGAGAAACATGTATCAGCGATATTTCTTCAACCAAGCTTCAGCCAGCTGCCTTTAATCAAGGGATTTACTCCCTTGCTCAGGAGGGAACTTCATTGAGGGTCTTTGCTCCATTCTTTGCTCTACTCACTAAGTCCAAGGGCTTGAAGGTTGTCCAACATTATCTGACTGCTCCAGGTGGTCCAATGGTATCTGTACTTGATCAGCCTCATGTGATTCCTGCCTTGGGGTCCCTGAGGCTGACATTCCAGTGGTTCAGCTGGAGCAGTTTCTTCAGAGTCTGAATCCCGGGGCCATGACAAAAGTAAGAAAAACTAGTCTGAACCGCATAAAAACCAGAAGCTTGCTAGTTGTAAAAAAAAGTGCTAATTAAATGTGTTAACAACTAACACCATGTGGCCGGAAATATCAAAGACTAAAAAATAAGAAGAAGGTTCAAATTCTATTCAACCATGAAGGGTTGAGGTAGTTCAGGATCATCCACTTCTGGGCAAGAACTCAATTTCACCTTAAAAGTGTCTTTAATCATTCCATCATTGCAGATTTCATTGCAGCCCTTCACTGAAAAAAGGATACAGAACTACTCTTTTCTGATCATAATACCATGTTCACACATCAGGCTAAACTATAGATTGTTTTAACTATGTTTTACTGAACAATATTCATAATTAGCGTTGGTCTCTTTCACAATGGATGTTAAAACAAATGTATCCCATAATGAGTCTGGAAATCCCTCTAATTGTACTGCGGACTTCTGATACAAAGGTCCAAAGTTTGCCATGCCACTTCTTATCATTGTGAGACAGTGAATATATAAAAATGGCAGCAGATACCCTAACAGTGCATTTTAATAAAGTCAAACATACAATATAACCCTGCCTCCAACTATCTTTCAGAATGGAGCACGGACAATAGAGTCCACCAGTTCATAATCTCCTTGTATATATTTCCCGTGAAAAGTTAAATGTAATCCCAAGACACTGACAGGCTTCTTAGTCCTGTTCTACATATTACTTATTTTTATATTTAAATATAACTGCCAACTTTAATTCGAGAGCATGAAGTACTCCAGCCTTTGTTATTATGAGCCGCGGTGGTGCAATGGTTAGAGTGCAATACTTCAGGCTACTTCTGCTGCCTACTGGCTGCCTGCAATTTGGCAGTTCAAGTCTCAGCAGGTTCAAGGTTGACTCAGCCTTCCATCCTTCCAAGGTTGGTAAAATGAAGACCCAAATTGTTGGGGGCAACATGCTGGCTCTGTAAACCACTTAGAGGGCTGTAAAGCACTGTGAAGTGGTATATAAGTCTAAGTGCTATTGCTATTCTGTAAATTATCTAGCATTAAAGTTAAATAACACGAGCCAAAACAAATATTAGCAGAGTGCACTGTGAATGTTCTGTCTCAGTTTCCCTCTGATGTTAGCCCAAGAAGGAAGAAATAAGGATGTTTATAGCTATACTTTTAAGAAATTAAGAATTTTCACACAATAAATCTATTTTCCTACTGGCACTCTGCTATGAGGAAGGAAGTCACGCCCTCTTCTCCAAGTACGAATGAGGTGTGACATATCTTCTTCTAGATTCAAGCTTCTAAATTCAAGCAAAATCACTAAGAAACTGTTATTGCCTGTTGACAAAAGTAAAATAAAGATGTACATTTAATTACCAACTTTGTTTTCTAATGTGAGTAAACAAGGCAAAGGATTCATACCTTCTATATAAGGAATAAATTCTAAAAAGGCATAAGGAGAGTGATTTTTTAGAGTGTTCACTCTTATAGCCACTTTATAAGATTCCAAATAATCTGAAATTGTTGACGAGAGATCACATTCTGTGATAGTTATATTCTGACATTGAGGAATAGCTGCCCAGATTTCAGAGCGTCTGGAATAACTGAAAAAAGAAAGCAAAAGGTCTTGGACACATTTTCAGATAAAATGCTAGGAACCAGTCATTCATGAAAAAACAAAAGAATGAATGTTATTATGCCTATGTTGGAAGCTTTATTTATTTATTAAACTTACATATTACCCATATCATCAACAGAGATTCTAGGTAGCTTACAATCACTTAATAAAATGCCAGTATGAAATATTAAAATAATAAATAGTAAGATTAAGTTTGAATTAAAATTGACAAATATAGAGAGAAAAGGAGCATGAGGCACATGGGGAGGAGGTGGGGTCTTGTCTTAATCCATTAAACACCTCCATACCCCTATTAGGGCCCCAGGGTATTGGCAGAGCCGGCTCTTTAGGCCCTTTTGAAAGGCCAAAAGGATGGATATGCAACTCACCTCAGGGGATGAGGGGACAGGGCACTGTATTCCGGAGGGGAGGAGCCAGGGCAGAAAAAGCTCCTGGACTCTGCCAGCTGGAATTCCGTGACCGATGGAAAATTATGGAAATATCCCATATCCTTTGCAGTACTCTATCTTGCCCCATATATTAAAAATATACTTTACTAGCTTGATACCTGTGTTTCGCCACAAAACTATGTGGTCAAGCTTAGTTTTTGGGGAGGAAAATAAGGGAAAAAAATTCTGCCTCTGCCTACCAGCATTCATCAGTATTCATCTGGCTTGTGTCCTGTGTGTGAGAGAGTTGGGGGCTGTTTGGAAACTGAAAGAATACTTGCTATGTGAACAAAGATACAGCAAGGAGCCTGGGCATGGCTTAGCACAACTGTTCTGTAGTAAAGCTGCTTGGTGTTCTGAAACTGAAACTTCTCTTGTGTTTTGCGTTTGGAACAAATTTCTTTTCAGATGGGGAGAGGGAGTAGAACTCTTTAACATCAAAGTGTGTTAATAATAATAATATACGAAACACTAATGCTCCGATAGTCACTTCAAAAAATCCTTTCTTAGTGAGCACCTAGAAGCCAAGAGGAATATAGGTGGCAAATTTCAAGTTTGTAGGCTTTTTGGTTCTGGAGATTTTTTTGATGATGTGTGAGTGATATTTCGCTTTTATAGAGAGAGAGAAGATTTTTTTAAAAACCAGATAAACCTGCCTTGAAAGCATCAAGAACACATCTACATCTACAGTGTTGTTCATTACTATTCCTGCTTTAAAATAACAGAAACTTTTTATGCTGCATCTGCCTATTTTTAACTGAAATAGAATTCTGTTCAAGAGTGTTGCAAAACAGGATAAAATGTATACTTACCTGAAGTATTGTACTGAAAATGTTACATTGAGCCCACAAGGATTATCCCAATCCCATTTCAGCGTAATATTTGCATTAATAACACTGGTGGTAACGTTTTGTGGGTGTTCCAAACATGTTAAACCTGTGAATATTTTAGAAAAGAACATAGTAAAAGTAAAAAATGAGCAGCTTAAAATATTATGGGATTTCTGAATTTAGACTGATAAAAGTCCTTGCTCATAACACACCAGATATAATTGGTTGAAAAGAAGAAAGCGTGGATAAATACTAGGGTAATAGTAGAATACAAGACAAAGAATTGGAGAAGATCACAAAGTATCAAGATCTGAAAAATGAAACTGAAAGATTATGGCATAAACTGGCAGTGGTGGTCCTAGTAGTTATTGGCACAGTGGGTTCATACCAGAAAATCTTGGAGCAAAAAACCTGTGCCGTGACAAAGTTGCCAGCTGTCAATTACACAAAGCCATACTGCTTGAATCCACATATGTATTTGACAGGAGAATAGTCAATTATTGTTATCTTTCCCACCTCAGATTCACCCAAAGTAGCCAAATCTCCTACACCTATCTCCAACCCTCTAGGCCAGGGGTCCCCAACCGCTGGACCATGGACCAGTATTGGACCACAGCCTGCCAGAAACTGGGTCAGGCAAATGAGCAAAGCCCTATTCACAGGATGCAGGCAGCACATGAAACCACACCCCCTCTGGTCTGTGATAAAACGTGTCTCCACGGAACCGGCGCTTGGTGTTCAAGAGGTTGTGGGGGCACTGCTCTAGGCCCCACATCTCTGATGATCTTAGAAAAAGATGTGTTTGGTCTATTTCATAGACAAAAGACAGGAAAAGACACAGACCCTAATAGAGCAATTCCTTTTTTCTTGAAAAGTTGTGCTGAACAACTGGCCCCATCTTCACCCGCATCTTTAATCACTGGAGATGTGCTATGTCCTTTCTTGTTTGAAATACTCTACTATCATCCCAGTTCCCAAGACATCCTCCAATCAAGGAGAATGAATGCCTACAGACTGGTTGTTCTGACATCTGCAGTTATCAAGACTTTTGACAAGTTAATGTTCACCCGCCTGAAAATCATTATGGAACAACTGTTAGATCCCTTGCAGTCTGTCTACTGAACAAATACCAGTAGATTGGCAGATGATGCTCTAAATATGGCACTGCACGACACTTTGCAACATCTTGAATCCCCAGGGACCTTTGCATGGGTCCTTTTCGTAGACTTCAGCTTGACATTCAATATCATCATTTCAGAAATTTTTCACTTCACACTGATTCCGCTAACTGTACCTGTCCATACTTTTCGGTGGATTATTAGCTTTTTGACAGATACAAAGCAACAGGTGAAGTTAGGAAAAATCACATTGAGCACCTGGTTGATTAACACAGGTGTTCCCATAGGCTATGTATTCTCTATACTGCTCTTCTTTCTCTACACCAATGACTCCATCCCAAACGATCTCTCTGTTAAAGCATTGAACTTTGCAGGTGAAACAACAATAATTGGTCTCATTTGAGGTGGTGATGAATCTGCATATAGACAGGAAGTTGAACAACTGGCCCTGTGGTACAGCTGGAACAATCTGGAGCTGAACATAATTAAAACTGTAGAAATGAGTGTGGATTTTAGGAAGACCACCACTTACTATATTTGACAGCACAGTATCAGAAATAGAAGTATTCTTGGGTTCTATAATTTTCCAGAATTTGAAATAGACACCTAACATTTGAACCATCATTAAAAAGACAGAACTAAGAATGTTCTTCCAGTGTCAATTTAGAAAGTTCAGACTGCTCCATGAGCTGTTGATAGTTCTACAGAGGAATTATTGAGTCTGTCATTTATACTTTGATAATTGTCTGGTTTGATACAGCAATTAAATAGGACAGGCACAGGCTCCAAGAGTTAGAACTGCAGAAAGAACAACTGCAATCAGCCTGCCTGCCATTGAAGACCTGTATATTGTATGGGTCAGAAAGAAGCTGAGAAAGTATCTACAAATCCCTCACAATATAAATTGTTTCAATTCCTCCCCTCAGGATGCTGCTATTTTATGCCAAAACAACTCGACACAGGGATAGTTTTTTCCCTCATGCCATCATTCTGCTGAATACCTAATTCTCACAATATTATTCTATGTCAATTTACCCTTATTATGTGGTTATAGTATTATTTTTATCCTTCTCATCTTTTCTACTATCCCAGTTGATTCACTGATTCATTTAACAAATGCAGTAAAAATGTAAAAAATCAATCTGACTCATTTTATGACAGTTTTGATTTACCATCCTAGTGGTACAGCCTCCATTAGGTTGTACCTCAAGGACTACCTGTATATTATAATAATAATGATGATGATGATGATAATAATAATAATAATAATAATACCCCAACCTTAACAATTCCTAGATCCTTGGTTAGGACTCAAGCTGTTGAACTACCAAACAGCCCCAAAGACTGTGAATCTCACTAAAGATTAACCAATAATAATAATAATAATTCAAAAATCACCAATGATGGCTTTGTATCTATAACCCAATAAGCAATCCCCTGTTGATGATTTTCTGATTTTTTTTTACACGTGAAGGGAAATTCCACCCATTTTGGAAAACAGTGAAGGCAAACTGGAGGGAAAGCAATAAGCCAAGGGTCACTGGTTTATTTATTTAACTATTAGGCAACTCCAATCCAAGGGACTATGAGGAACTTACCATATGCAATCAGTACACAGGGTTATAAACAAAACCTCAATATTCACTTCAGTGCATATATTCTCTCAGAGTAGCGTGGCACTCTGAATCTTATTTAGGATATACACATTTGCATTACATTCTTAATTTAATTATTCTCATTAATGCTAATTCATGGCTAACACAAGAAGCATGAAATTTAGCAATAGCAAGATTATAATGTTTGTTGAAAAAGTTACAAGTGAAATAGATCCCTGAAGCATTTTTAGGCTGAATCATAGCCAAATTATGTTTTATAGGAAAGTGTGCAGCAGAGCCTGTGTTAAGTCACAGAATTTTATTTTTGATGTACAGCAGCAAAAGACAGGAACATATGATGTGTTGCCACCCTCCCGAAATTGTCTTATGGTTAAAGTATCAGACTAGAAACCGGGTGACTGTTCTAATCCTACCTTTTCATGAAAGCTGGCTGTATGATTCTGAGCTAATCATTCTCTCTTATTTGTTGCAGGGAAAATGGGAAAAAGAAGGAGTATTATGCATGTTCTCCACCTTCAGTTATTTATAAAAAAAAAAGAAGGTAGGAAATAAATAAATAAAATTATACTCTTTCTGGAAAAATTCCTTCTTGGAGAAGGCCTGCAGAGAGAAATGCCTTCATCTTATGACTAAGAATACATCAGTTTGTACAAGTTAGAACCAGGCTTTAAGGGCCCATTGTGACCAATCAGCTGAGTATTTTGAACAAACTAAGTTACAACTATACTGCCCCTAAGATATTAGGATCATAATAGACAATAAAGATTGTTTATGTTATTATAGGGAGTTTTTTCTATGGAAGGATATGATGGAACTGGACTGTGATGTAAAAAACAGTCTTAGTCACCCTAACTTTTTAAATCAGTTGGGCACCAGAATTTTGGAACTGATTGTCTCCTTGAAAGATGGTCAGCGTGGCAGAAAACTTTCTAGATACAGTTAGTCCTCAACTTATGACCACAATTGAGCCCCAAATGTTCGTTGCTAAGCAAGATAGTTACTGTGAGTTTTGCCCCAATTTACAATCTTTCTTGCCACAATTGGTAAATGAATCACTGCAGTTAAGTTAATGACATGAATGTTAATAAACTTGTCAGAAGGTCGCAAAAGGTGATCACATGACTTCAACACACCCAGACACTAACTACAGCCATCATACATATAGACCAGTTTGCAAGCATCTGTATTGATCATGTGATCAGTATTGATCAGTTTGCAAGCATCTGTATTGATCATGTGATCAGTATTGATCATCTGTATTGATCATGTGATCAGCATCTGCATTGATCATGTGATCACGGGGATGCAGCAATGGTTGCAAGTGTGAAAAATAGTCATAAGCCATTTTTTCCAGTGCTGTTGTAATTTTGAACTGCCACTAAATGCATGGCTGTAAGCGGGGTACTACAGCACTTGATTGGAAACGGAGAGCGAGTAAAAGAAAGTAAACACTGAAAAGATATAAAGTATCCACTGAGGTTTATTCTTCTCATTGTCTTAAACTTTTAAGAGCAGGGATCGAAAACACAAACAGACTTGGAGCCTCAGGGATCCAAAGTAAAATTTTAAATAATGTTCACAATGGGATGTCTAACCAAGGAGATAAACTGACCTCGGAGCAGCACTTTGAGCATAGCTAACTGGGGAATTCTGGGAGCTGAAATCCACTACTCTTCAAATTGCCAAAGTTAGCCACCCTGCTCTAGACTTTCCAATATGAAGGACTGGCCTTTTTCTCTGCCTGGGCAAGGAACTCAGTCCTAGCCAGGTAGCCCAAAAGGGAGGAGGGGGAGTTTGTTTATAGTGGCCCAATAAGAGTTATCTGCTTTCTATGAAGCCTCCTCTTCATCCTCCTCTGGGATCTACTGTCTCCCTCAACCTCCTGCTCCAATCCTGCCCCCTTGCACTTGCTCCTTCTTCAGATCAGCCTTTATGTTTAACAAGTGCTCAGATCATGTATAATCAGAGTTGGAAGGGACCTTGTAGGTCATCTAGTCCAACCCCCGCCCAAGCGGGAGACCCTACACTATTTCTAACAAATGGCAGTCCAATCTCTTCTTGAAAGCCTCAAGTGATGGCGCTCCCAGAACTTCCAAGGGCAAGCTGTTCCATTGGTTGATTGTTCTCACTGTCAAAAAGTCTCTCCTCATTTCCAGGTTAAATCTCTCCTTGTTCAGTTTCCATCCATTATTCCTTGTCTGGCCTACAGGCGCTTTAGAAAATAGCTTGACCCCTTCCTCCTTTCTGGGGCAGCCCCTCAAATATTGGAAGACCGCTATCATGTCTCCCCTGGTCCTTCTCTTCTCTTCACTAGCCAAACCCAGTTCCTGCAACCTTTCTTCATATGTTTTTGTCTCCAGTCCCCTCATCACCCTGGTTGTTCTTCTCTGCACTTTTTCTAGCGTCTCAACATGATTATTATTTTGCTGATACTCTGAGGGTGTGGTTGACTCCCGGCAGGCTGGTATTTTCTCTAACCACAGAGATCAGGGGCAAAAGGGCCACGGTTGAAAAGGGACCATTATTTCTTCGTGGCCTTTTCCAGCCTTCTTTTCTTTTCTTTTCTTTTCTTTTCTTTTCTTTTCTTTTCTTTTCTTTTCTTTTCTTTTCAAAAGACACTGAGTTCCACTGAGCTCAGTTCTTCGGTACGATGGCTGGTCAACAGGCTGGTTTCTCAGAGGCTGGGCAAGCAAATCACGGCTCTCGTTCCGGAATGCCCTTCCTTTTATCGCAAGAGATGAGACTGTTATCTCCGATAAAGCGGAAGTGCTCTCAACTTTTTCTCACGATTGCTTTCTCTACCGGCCGAGCCCAGAATAAGAGACACTTCATCCCTGCTGCTGATTCTGAACATCACATCCCAAGGGACACTAAATCCCATCTCAGAGAGAGAGAGAGAGAGAGATGAACGAACTTACCCGTGCTCTTCAACCCCATTCCCAGCGCGGCTGCCACCACAAGCCATCGGCGCGCCCCTTCCATGCCTCGCCCCAGCTGAGAGCTGTTCCGAAGCGATACGAGCAGCCATTGACGAGAGCCGAGAACCTCGGGCTGCGATTGTGCCCTTGCCAAAAACAGTCACGTCACATGACCGGACGGGATGTAACCTCTCGATGTGCCCAGCCTAGCACCCTCGCAAAAGGAAGCCTTTATTCACTTAGATAAACAGAAAGAGCAGAGGAGCACGCTTTTTTATTGTTTTTCACTTCCGTTTTCCCTTTTCTATTGCGGGAGATTGAACGAAAGCATTTCGCGTTTGCAGGAACGTCAAAGAATAGTCAGCTGAATGTTAGGTTGCGTCTTGACAGAGCAATAATTGAGCTAAAATTCTTTGGCCGCCTTGGGAATTCAAAAGAGCTACTCATCTGAGCAGGTGCACATGAGGGAACTACACTTTCTTAGATAGATAGTGCAATGTATAACTAACATTGGCCTATCGTTGTGTATCTGTCTTTCTTAGGAACACTGCCGCTTTCAACAATATAAATCTAAGAAATGGACTGCACTGAACTGGAAGACAGTCTGATTGTAGTATTTCTCAGCCTCATAAGTGTTTTTCTGAATAAAACGGGAGTGGGTGGGTGTGTGGGTGTTTAACTCTGTTAAGTTAAAGGTCGATCTTTGAAAAGAATTATAGAAAATAGAATATAAACTCCTTTCTCTTTCTGAGATGGGAGAAGCTGGCAATACACATAGACCCTCTTTTATTAGGGCAGGTGTCAACATGGAATGGGCCAGAGAGAATAAAAACAGGTCTCAAACAAATAGATGTTTGAATGGTTAAAAATCCAGACTGTGGGGGTCTTTGGTGCTCTCTCATTGATGATGCTACTTTGGTAATGAAACGTCTGCAAGAAAAACACCAAGCTGAGAGAGTGCAAGGGCACCACAGCTCAATGTTGAGCCTCAAATATTCTCTTCAATCAAACTAGACATTTTTAGTATTATGCTTTTTTATAAATTCCTAACTTTCTCAAACCATTAGGAGCAAATAGAATAGTTCCAAATCCTAAATCAGAGATCTAATTAAATCAGCCCCATTCATACTACAGTGGAACCTCAGATCGTGAAGACTTCTGTTCGCAACCAAATTGGGTGAGGACCAGAATTTTTGCTTCTGTTTTGCTGCTAGTCACAAACAGACCACGGTGATTTCCCCTTCAGCACCATTTGTTTTTTGTTTTGGTCCATGCATGCGCAGACGATTGTGCTTCCGGTCATGACCAAATCGGGTTGCGATCATAGTCCTAGAATGGATTATGGTCCCGACCCAACGTTCCGCTGTACTCATTTACTGATAAGAAAGGTGGCAGGAGTTCCTCATCTTTTTTACCACCTTTTGCTGCCTGGAGCTTCTGTAAAGCATTGGCTAAATTTTGACAAATAGTAACTGCTGCTCCTTATGCAAAAACTCACCTGCTATTCAGCCCCATCTTAGTTAAAAAGAATAAGTGGGGATGTTTCTATGATACTAGAAATAATCCTGTTCACCGTTGTAGAAAGTTAGCGCCTGCCTCTCTCTTAGAAGAATGAAATATTCTAGGAAATATTAAAAAGGCAGAATATTATATTTTCCTGGATGAGAAAAGGAGAAACATGTTTTTAAAGACAAAGCAGTTTCTTTCAGCTCCCTGCCCCTCCACCCTCCAGCTCCAGGGTGATGAGATTAAGACATGGCCCTCAGGACATGATGGAATTAGCCCTCTACCCATCTCACCACACGGCACCTGGAAAGACTACATCACCCAGCAATATTCAACCATGCTTGGGACTGAAGACAAGGTGCAAAGTTACCCTGCATGGCCCCATGGGAGTCTGACAACCAATCAGAATACATCTCTTGCCACAGGAACAGGAAGTGAGCTCAAAGCCCTCCCTCTCTCATCCAGGTGCTCTTTTTTTGCCCAGGACCTCAGTGTGGTCCTGTTCACCATTAAAACCATCTTTCCAAGCAGTCACCATATTTCCTGTGTCTTTCTTCTTACTTGGAACTGAACCCAGAAGGATAATTCTTTCAACAGGAAATTTCATCTGGTGCCAAATGATGCAATCTTCAGCTTGGCAGCTGAAACTGAAAGCTGATAAACAACTTATATTAGAAAAAAAAAATCTGCACAGAACCTGCCAATGTGAGGCACATGACTTGCCAGAGATTCAGAATATGCTTGAATAGCTGAGACTCAAAACTCCAACAGCTCTACCAATAATGTTATAACAGCAGATAACCCAACTGTATTGGCAGTTCTGAAGACCACACAACATGGACTTTGTTGTTTTGTTGTACTTGATAAGTAGTATGAGTTTTCTTGTATTTTAATTTGGTTTATTTTTCTCTCTTTTAAATGTAATGTTAATAGCTTATCAAACCTTGCGGGCTGGAATGTAGAATGCTTTTTCCTGCTTACTGCAGATTTTATTTATTTATTTATTTTTGTCAATTGCTTACAAGATAATAGGTATAAGTAAAAACATAGTAATGAATACATGGATACATATAAGAAAAATAAAAAATAAAAGATAGAATAGGATAGGGATGGTAGGCACATTGGTGCGCTTATGCACGCCCCCTAAAGACCTCTTAGGAAAGGGGTGAGGTCAATAGTAGGCAGTCTAAGGTTAAAGTTTTTGGGGTTTTGGGAAAAAACCACAGAGTCAGGTAGAGTATTCCAGACATTGACCACTCTGTTGCTGAAGTCGTATTTCCTGCAATCAAGTTTGGTGCGGTTAACCTTGAGTTTGTATCTCTTGTTTGCTCTTGTGTTGTTATAGTTGAAGCTGAAGTATTCATTGACAGGTACGACATTGCAATGTATGATTTTATATACTCTACTTAGATCGGACCAAAGGCGGCATAGTTCTGGGTTGTCTAGGTCTAGAATTTTGAGTCTGGTGGCATAAGGTATTCTGCAACGAGTAGAGGAGTGGAGAACTCTTCTTGGGAAATATTTCTGGACTTTCTCAACTGTGTTAATATCAGATACGTAATGTGGGTTCCAGACTGATGAGCTGTATTCAAGTATTAGTCTAGCAAATGTTTTGTATGCTCTAGTTATTAGTGTAATATTACCAGAGAAAAAGCTTACAAAAAGAAAAAAAAAAGAAAAAGTTACAGTGGGCTCTAGCACTTACTGTAACTACATAGCCAAAAAGGTGTTAAGAGTTGTTGCTTCCAATCTTCAAATTCTTTTTAACTTTTAATCCAACTGGTAGAATAGCCAATTATAATCCAAAATGGAAAAATCCAATAGTAAAAGGCCCAAAACTAAAGAACAAAAAAGAAAAAAGGAAGAAGAAAGAAGAAAGATCTTTAGGTTCTTCTAGACCCTAATCCAATTACGAAGTAGTCCACCATAAAAAATGAAAAATAGAAAAAAAAAACCCAAAATAATAATATTGATTAAGAAAAAAAAAGAACAAAAAGAAAAGAAGAAATTCCTTCAGGTTCTTCACACCTTAATCCAATTGAAAAGTCTCAATAATCAAAAAGAAAAAACAGAGTGGTCCAAAAACATGGATAGAAAAAGCAAAAGGATCCCAGTAAAAATAAGGAGAAAGAAAGAAAAATAAAGAAAAAGCTCTGAGGCTTTCCCTTTGAAATAAAAAGCAAAAATAACAATATTACTAGAATTGGAATTTACAAAGAGGCTGGTGAGTAGGGGTATCACAAGTAAAGAAAAAATATATATAAGAAAGCACACTGCACTTTATTTAGCTGTCCAAGGCTCTTATTATGACTCTCTTCTCCACCAGCTTCAAAGCCAAGCCTCGAGTGTTGAAATATTGATAAGAGTCCAGGAAAACACCTGTAATAATATTTTGCTGTGCTCTCCCTCTATCTTATCACATGAAGATGTCCTTGAGAAGGAGTCTTCTCACAGTTCTCTCCAATTCAAATAAAATATTTTCAAGCCTCTAGTTGGCAGTGTTACAAAGTTTCTTAATACTCTTCCCCCCCCAGCCAGAAAAAAAAGATAATTTATACAAAAAAAAAAGAAAAAAAATAGCCAAAGGGAGCCTCTATCCTAAAAGAAAATTAAAAAATCAAAAGGAGCATAAAAATATATGTAAGAGAAAATTCAATCCGGTTACCTACAAAGTGACACTAAAATCCCCCCACAAAAAAAGTAAGAAAAAGAAAAAAAAATCCAAGCCTCAATTTGACATCACTTTAAAAAACGCCACTCACACAATTTTTGTCAAAAAAAAATCTCACAGGTTTCTTCTCTATTCAGGGTGCCCTTTCAAATCTCAGCGAATTTACAACACAAAAGAAGTTTCTCACCCAGCCAACACACTTTCACTTCCAGCCACTTTCTTTCCGGAGCTGTCCTGACTTCAGCAGCTATGGAGGCTGCCTCTCCGCTGCCAGCAAAAGGGCTTCTCCCGGATCAAACCAGAGATTTTGCGATATCCCTGGGATCCTGGGATGATGCCCTTCACGATCACCGTCTCTACAGGACGGTTTAGGTCCATTAGGACCAACCAGGGGTGAAAATATCAGCTGCGATCTCAGAGCCCCGAGATCGCAGCTGTATCGCCAAAACGAAGCATTAAAATGAGCAGGAAACCAATATCATCTGGCGTTTCTATTTCGACCTCTGCCTCCCCACCAGCTGGAGGACAACATTTAATTCAGACAATGTTGAAGCAAGATAAAGAATAAGAAAAAGTAACTTTACAGATGATTATGCAAGGAATTCAAGATCTCAAGACAAAATCAGACACCATTGAACAAAGAATAGAGAAGACTGATGAAAAAGTGGAAAATATTAAACAAATGATGGGGAAGTATGAGGAGAGATTCCAAAAAATTGAGGAAGAAGGTAAACAAAGAGAGGAGAAGATTGCAAATATTGACAGCAGATTAACAGTGGTTGAACAAGAAAAAAGTGGGATGTTGAGGTGGGAGATGGAAAGGTCAGAATTTTATCTCAGATTTCAAAATATAGAAGAAGAAAAAGGAGAAAATTTGGCCGCGATAATGATAGAAATTTTGGCAGATGCTTTGGAAATTACAGAGGAAAAGATGATGGATGGAGTAGATGAGGTATATCGAGTTTATACAAGATATGCGATGAGAAATAAATTACCAAAGGAAGTCCATATTAGATTTACCAAAAAATCCATTAAAACACAAATATTACAAGTGGTAAGAGAGAAAACATTGAAATACAAAGGCAAAGAGATTGTGGTTTTAAAACAAATACCCAGAAGAGTGAGAGAGATGAGAAGAGAATATCGATTTCTGACCAAAATGCTACTGGAAAACGAAGTGAATTATAGATGGCTGATTCCAGAAGGATTAATGTTTACGTGGCAAGAGCAGAGACATAGAATTGACCCAACTGAGAAAGCAGAACTTTTCCATGCTGAATTTTTTGGAAGAAGAGAAGAGGAGGCAGAGAAAGAGGTCTCATTAATTGAGTTTCAAGAGGAACAATTGGTGACTGAAAAAGAGAAAGGCGCAGTAGGTGGACAGGTGGATAGTAAAGAAAAGTGTGAAGTGAGATCCACGAGAGCTGTTGACCTAAATATAAAGCATAATAATGGAAGAAAAAAAACTGATTACAATGAATATAAATGGACTCAATTCAGCTGTTGAAAGAAGGAAAACCTTTCATAAATTA